>PVHX01005570.1:0-25545 GCA_004024805.1 Geosciurus inauris | reverse complement strand
TTATACTAACATATTCTATATTCATCATTACATCAGTCAGGGAACTTTAGGTCATAAGTGACAGAAACTCACAGAAATAAAGGGGAAGCTGTTGATTCCTCTAAGCAAGCCACAGGAAGGACAATAATAGAGCCAAACAAGTAGAACCTGAGGCCAGAATGCAGGAAGGACCCATCCCCTCCTCTCCCTCCCTGCTCATGACAGGCTCAAATGAAAGCTGGGTGTGTATGTTTCCAAGAGGTGTCCACTGTGGATATGGTGCCCATTCCTTCATAGATCTCTTTGACCAAGTAATCAGAGTAATACTGAAAAACAAAATCCCTCATTCCAATCCTATGGCTCAAGTGATAGGGAAAGGAAAACTTTGATCAACACTGAGTGTGATATTCTCCATCTTGATCACTTTTTTCCAATAATTTATGAACACAATTAGAGAATCTCAATAGATTGGCCAATTTCTAATTCAGGCTGTCAGAATAAAATTTGTAAAAATAAAACTTCTTTCCCTGAGCATGTGCCAATTCTACTATAAAGTCGCTGCTATGTCCTAATGTCTGCTGTTATCACAGCCTTTCACACAAATCCTACCTTTTCCAATCCCTTATTTTCATATATGCCCCCAGGCATCCCTTACCCATGTACCAGTGCAATGATATAGCAGAAAGTCCTTACTTGCTCTCCCACCTTTGTTCTTTCAGTAATTTTCTGTGTTAGTCAGCTTTCTGTCACTGTGACAAAACACCTGACAGAAACCAACTCAAAAGAGGAGAGATTTAATTTGGCTTACTATTTCAGAGTTTGCAGTCCATGATCACTTGGCCTCATCACTTTGTGCCTTTGGCAAGGCAGAATATCATGGGACAGGGTGTATGTGTTGGAGCAGAGTTGCTCACCTCATGGCTGTTGGGAAGCAAAAGCAGGGAGGGGAGGGACTATGGACAAGATGTACCCTTTAAGGACATGCCCTCAGTGACCTATTTTTTCCACATGGGCCCCAACTACTAAGGTTTCTACCACCTCCCAAGAGCATCACCATTAGGACCAAGTTTCAAAACATGGACCTTTTGGAACCCTCCAGATCCAAATTATAATGTTTCTTCCAGAGGCAATGCAAAGTGAATGGAAAAATAAAGCTTTGAATCAGGAGGCCTGGGTCTGGAGTCTATTTGCCCACCTATAACTGGTGTGATATTATCCAAATTCCTGTGACTTTCTAAGCTTAACTTCTCTAGAGAAGTCAAAACACTGTTTTGAAAACAACACAGATAATGTTAAATTGTCCACCAAACATAAATATTAGTTATTTCTATTTGTGCCATTAATTTATGATACTATTTTATTCCCTTCTTTCTTATCAAAGACTGTTCCATCTTCCAATACTGTAAATTGGGAAGCATCAATCTTACTGTTTTTTCCCCCAATCTCAGGGACTTTGGAAACTGGATAGGTAACAATCCTAACACAATAGATTCACTATTCCTAGAACCTCATAACTACCAGATGAATCCAGATTCAAAATTTCATGATCACTGGATATTCTTTCCTTCAAGTCCTTCAGAAATACTCTAATATTCTTATCACTGCATACATTTCATACTGCACTACACAGAGAGCAGGCCATTTCTAGAAGGAAAATTGATCTAATAATTCAGTGGACCAAACCCACTGCTGAAGACACTAGTCTTTATTGTGCATTAGGAACACAGGAAGGATTAAGCCATGAACATGGTTTAAATAAGATAACAACACTGTATCTTCTTGACCGACTGCCAGATCATAAACTGTCTCTGTCAAGGACTTTAGGAAGTTAATAAAGCAATGATTCTGCCTAGCTCTGTAAAGGTGCAGCGCACAGCCCTTGCCAAGGTCTAGGACAGGTGGTGGTGGACGCCCAAGTAAATGATGACAGAGACTAAGAAGAGGTATGATTAGAAATGTTTTCAGTATTTTGCCTTCAATATTTTTTCTACATTACGTCTTGATCTGTGAGCTTTCTCCTGCCATTCAGCATTTTCATCTGCTTATTTTATGTCATACACAAGCTGGCCCATGGCTTAGATGTTAACTTTAAGAAGTGAATGGTTTTTACTCCTTCCTTGATCTCATCCATGTAACTCCTTCCCTCTGCCCACTCAGCTGCCTTCATCCCTCCCTCTCTTGCAAATTCTCTAATCTAGTTTCTGAGTCTTCACTTGTCTTTCCTTCTCTGTTGCCTACATTCAGATCACTGGAGGTGGGGAAACCAGAAAAGTCAAACCTGGTACACAAAGGCCTACCTTACATGCTCCCTTGAGTATAATAAGAGTTTTGTTATTTTTCTGATTTTCTCCATTGTCATGATAACTGAAAATTATCTTTATCTTTCTTTGAACATAGGTACTTTTTTGGTAACATAATTTAGGGCACTGGCCATGTTCTGCCATCTGTTCTAGTTCCTGGTACAAATACCTTATCATTTTTGTACAGCTTATTTTGTAAAACATACTTTCAGGCAAAAATTTTTGTATTACTTTTTGTGAGTTCACAATGTTCATGTGTTATCAGTTATAGTTTTTGTATTTGGCTCTCCTTTATCAAAAACTGTAATTTCTTTTTGTTCATCTGTTAATAAAAATACCACATCAATTTGTTTCTGTTCTTGGGAATTTTGCATTAATAAAGCCATTCAAGTATAATGACTAGAAATAGATATGTGTGTGTGTATATGTGTGTCTGTGTGTGTGTGTGTGTGTGTGTATAAAATCTGTGCTTTTTGTCATTGTTTTCATAGCAGGGCAGGCCTTTTCTCACTTGTGAAATACAAGGGCATGGATCTGTATTTGACCTCAAGCAGCATGAATGAGGTAGCTGGTGGGGGAGGGGTTAAGCACAAAGTGTTAGTATGGAATCTTAACTCTTTTACTCTGGGATCAATATACTCATCTACAGCTTAGAACATTTTGGTTAAAAACTGTTGTTTAAAAGGTGAGGTTGAAATTAATTATCAAAGCTCCTCTTAGTATGGTTACATCAACTCTAGACTCACTGTTTCTGAATGAAATGTCTATTTTTAGGCTTTGATTGTACCCCACAAATTATGTGCACAGGACTGCATTAATTCAATGAAATATAACCCTTAATCAGTTATACAATATTTTCCTGCATTAAAGACTTTATTTACCCATCCTCAATTCTATTGTTTGTACAGTTATTTTATATACTTAATATACATCCTTAAACCATTATCTTTTTGTACTTACATGTATTTGTGAAAAAAAAACCATTATTGCTTTGTGTATTTCTTTGTGTATGCATGATTTATGTACACCTTTGAAACTATAGATTTTAGCAGTGTGCTTGGTACTTATGTTGCTATTTTTAGTAAAGTTGACATATATAACCATGCATGTTCATAAAATAGGGATGCCACTAATCCATTTCTCCTTCCTGTATCTTATTTTGCCATATGATTTCTCCATGTTTGACAAGAACTCATTCATCCATTAATGTTCATTCATCCATTAATGGACATGGAGAGCAGATAATTAGTAGCTACCAAAAATGCTGAAGTAAAAAATAAGGGCATACATTTCATGAAAATTTTTTCTTTATAAAATTTTTTTAGTTTTCTCTTTGGAACAGCATTTTACCTGTAAGGGCCATTTTTCTTATAACATTGTATACTTGGGAAAACAGAATATTTAAATAAACTAAACTGTGAGCTTATTTTATCACTATAAACATAACACCTGACATTTAAAAGGATTTAGCATTTGAAAATACATAAGAAAAATTAAAAATATATTTTCATCATTGAGAAGATGTTATAAACTGATAGTCACCTCAAAGAAAACGTATGTGAACTTTCTACTTATAGAAGGTATATAAATCTGATAGGGCAAATATAATTATACTTCTCAAAAAAGTATCTTCAAAATAATCTAACACAATTAATTATATATTTTCTCTCTCTGTGAATGAGCTGCAGAATTTAGCTATGGATTTACTACCAAATCAGTATGTCTCAAACATATTGAAACATGTTTGGAAAGTAAGACATTCCTGTAAAAAGGTTTTGTTGATACTATCAAGAAGTTGTTAGTAGAAATAAACAAAAAAAAGTATGAAACATATCTCAGGATCTGTTTCACAGTTTCACAGACCCCATTATTGCATTCTTTAGCTTACAAAAAGAGGAGCTATCCTCCTATGAGCTCTGTGAGTACTCAACTGTGATTAGAAAAGGTGGATGCCTATCCCTTGACTGTGTCCCTTATAATTTGCATATTTCTAGGAAGATCAATTAATTATTTGAATCATAGATTCTTCAACACAAGAATAATAGTACCTGCCTCAAAGAGTAATGACTGAACAATATGTAAATAATTCTGTCAAATTCAAATCAAATTAATGCCAAATTTCACATGAAACTACTAGTTATTGTTATGATCACATTTTGAATATACCTTAGAGAGAGACAGAATATCACCTACCACCTAGTGGTTGGCTTCCACCTCCCTGCTCTTCCGGGTATTCAGTAAGGATTGGTAATGATTAACAATCAGGTGCAATTTTTGCCTGCATTGAGCTTCTTCCTTTAGTGACATCACTTCCACCTATCTACAGCCCCGTAAACCTCTAAGAAACTAAATTCTGTAACCTTCATTTGCTTTGGATTTTCCTGGTTATGACTAACTGCTGCTTCCAATGAGGCCAAAACTAAGTCATTTCATGCCCCTTAAATGAACTTATCTAATTCAATTAAATCATTTCAGTTCCTTTCATTGCTTCCCATTTTTTTTTTTTTTTTTTGGTACTGGAGATTGGACCCGGGGTACTCGACCACTGAGCCACATCCCCAGCCCTATTTTGTGTTTTATGTAGAGACAGGGTCTCACTGAGTTGCTTAGCGCCTCGCCGTTGTTGAGGATGGCTTTGAACTTGCGATTCCCCCGTCTCAGCCTTCCTAAGTACTGGGATTACAGGCTTGCACCACCACGCCCGGCTCCCATTCTTAATCTTGGTCCCATAAACTCTTATTTTCATCCCCAACATATCGAATGGAGAAAGAGGGGATTGTTTTGTTGACAGGATAAATGGCCATTTGAAATACCATAGCATGCTATTTTTTCAATGGCATTTTTGAGTCATTATTAATAAAAAATATTGTTCTTTTGGAATTCTCATATAGCTGTCTTTGAAGTTAGCAATAATTATTTTAACACAATACTTCATTTATTTTCTCCAAAAAGCCCTAAGCACCTGAGAGATATTATCTAATTAAATCTAATGCATGCAGAGAGGCTCTGAGGCGGTGTTTAGGAAGACAAAAATGTCTATAAAGTTCATCATGGCTATCATTAAACTATTATCTGTTCAAATTCATGTACAAAACTCAAGTATTTTGCCACAGGAATTCACTGATATAAATTTAAATAGCCTGCAAAATAAAATGGATTTCTATTCCCAACCATTATATGCTATAAATTAAACCTGCTACAATAGGTAACTTCATAGGTATAGTCTTGATATTTAAGTTATTTTGATTTATATTTCTTCTTTGCTTTATAAAGCAAAAGTAGAATTCCCTAAAACCACTCACTGATACAATGTATGCTCTCAATTTTAAAATCTTATTCAAACATTAGAGGATATATCACTTGACACACTCAAGTTTTTGAAAAGCAGGAAAAAACAAAACACTTTTGACTGAATTATATTTGACAAATATTACATTTAAGTGAATGAACAGTGCTACATAAATTAAGAAATAGAGATGATTGCAAGAAAGATAAATACATTTAGCTTTTCTTTGTGCTGAAGACAAGGATACAAACTGACCACATGTTAGTCTAGTTAACTGAAAAGACAGGGAAAATTCAGAATATAGAACACCAAATAAATTTTACTTGCCAATCTCTTTGTACTACTGAGCTTTCCAAGGAAACCCACTGAACCTTGACCTATCTTTTTCAGTACTCTAGTAAGAATAGTAAGACATGAGAAGAACAATGCAGACACTGACTCTGGGTATTATGCAACTGGAGGATGTGACCCAGCTCTCCTCTCCAGTCTCCCTAAATGCAGATTGTATATTTCACCTCTTATGCAGAAAGCTCATCCAGTACCCTGAACAATCAGTGTAAATGATGTGTCATTGGTGTGTGTTCCATTAGCAAAATATTACCACTCATTTCTTATTTTGTAAGCACTCATCACTTTATGAGACTTATGACCCTACCCGCAGTGTCTGAGTGCACCACAAAACACAAACCATACAGGGTCAAGGAATAGTGTTTCACTTTTCAGTCCCGATTATTTGACACAGTATTGAATTCATCCTGACTGAGGGATGGACATGACAGTGATGGACAGAAAGAGGAGGCACTTCCATTTGTCGACTTTACCTTCTGGTTCTCTCCACAAGCCAAGTGGACCTCTAAATGTCTGAAGAGATCTGCACAATACAGGGTTGAAGAGTAGGAATGTTTACCGGAGTTCCACAGCCTCCACTGTACAACATAATACATATTTGAGGACATTTCCTCACATTGTATTCAAATAAGAATACAAAAATCCTACTTTTCATAATCGTTCAATATTTACTTTTCATCCCTTACTATATGCTAGATTACATGCCAGGTCATGAGCAAACAAGCACATGAATCCAAAATGAGTGTAAAAGTCCATTCTTTTAATTTTGAAATATTGAAATTTTTATACTTATGAAAATAGAGAACTCAAAATTTTCCAATAAGAAAACAAATCAGTAGTAGATACAATAAATAAAACTTCAAAAATATTGTGATCTTATAAGTAATAGAACTTACTGGGTGTGTTGGCACATGCCTATAAACTCAGGAGTCTGAAGCAGGAGGATCACAAGTTTGAGGCTAGCCTTAGCAAGTAAGCAAAGCTCTAAGGAACTTAGTGAGAACATGATTCAAAACAGAAAATAGAGGGCTGAGGTTGTGTCTCAGTGGCAGAGCACTTGCCTAGCATGTGTGGGGCACTGGGTTCGATTCTCAGCACCACATATAAATAAATAAAATAAAGCTCCATCAACAACTATAAAAATATTAAAAAATAAAAACAAATAGAAAATAGAAAGGGCTTGGGATGTGGCTCAGTGGTAAGGCACCTCTGAGTTCAATTCCCCAGTACCAAAATAAATAAATAATGTAACTAGAATCTAAACAATAAGCACAATAAAAATACATATTTTAAAAAGCTCTTGCATACGCCCTTTAAGAACATTTGATAAATTCATACCATAAACCATGTTCAATTTATTAAATGTTCCAGCCTTTAATGATCAAGAGCCCAGAATATGGACCTAATATGATTGAGACCTGCACTTAGGAAAATTACTGTAACAGTATTAAGCAGTTTTGCTGTGTCTCAAAAAATATTGCCTTTTCCTTTGTTTACTTTCCTGTTGACAGCTGAACTTTATAATAGTTCTTCATTTCAAAATGAAAATTCCTTTCCATCAATTGATAAGCATCACAGAAACACAAAATGGTCCCCAGGAATTTAGAGCCCAGAAGGCATTTTAGTTTCTTGCACATTTTTAAAGTAAATGCCAGTGTAGACACTGGTATATTCTGCACCAGCAGAAAGACAGACTCATCAGTCAGAAAGAAATATTTACACATACTGCCTTAAGGATAAATCAGTATTGAAGGTTCTTCCTGAAACAGTTGTCTTTCCTTTTCTCTTTATACATCACATAGAAGCCTGCTTAGTTGTGTGCACAAAGACTGTGATCTCCAGGGCATTGTATTGCCTCTCGTCTCTAGTGCATTCACAGAACCATCTCATAGGTTCTTTTACTACTTATAATGGTTACTTTCAATGCCATGACTAACAGAAATTTTCCCCCTGCCCCATATAATTCTATTGGAGTAATTTCCCCAAACATAAATCTCCCATGTTTTCCCTATTCAAAATCCTTCACTGGCTTCCCACTGAATATTGAATAAGTCCAAGCTCCATTGTATATAACACAGAGGCCTTTATGATCTGAGCTCATAACTGCTGTGCCTACTTCTTTTCTGACATAATCATGGTACCTACTTTACATTTCCGACTGTAGTTATTCTAACTGCTTCCATTCCTGTAAATCACAGGCTGCTTTTGTTTCTGTGCTTTTGTCAAGTCATTTTCCCTGACTATAATGTCCTCTCTCACCCCATTCAAGTGGTAACCACACACTCATCTTTAACAGTCACTTGCTCTTCTAAGGAGGGTCTGCTTCCTATAGTCACATCAAGATAGAATCAGTAACTTGAATAGTCAATTTTTCTTTTCTATTTCTTTATCAAAACACCAGAATATACCTCTGACAGAAGCATTTGCATTCAGCACATATCCTGCCTCAGGGCTCTCCTTCCCCTTCACTTTCACTGCATCTGAGAACACATATACCCTCAACCATAAAATTTTCCCTCTGCCCTCTTAAATCTTTTTCACATCCTTTCCACACTCCTCAAAGAATCTTAAAGTACCAAGAATGAAAGGCCTTGAAGACAAATTTGTGATGGAAATGGGCATATTATGATTCAAAATACATCAGGGGTGATAATAGGATGATTCCATTTCTTACCCCAACTTGAGTCTTCAGTCAAACCATAGATCATTTTCTCTTTATTCAATATTTTGAATGACCATTCCAGTATATTTTCCTGAATTTAGAAATCTCATTCAGGCATAAATAGATTAACAGTCATATTTCTTTGTGATCTGCATTCTTCACCATCAGAAGGGGCTAGGAGTCTAGTTGGGATTATTTCTCATGACTTTTCTGATTCTTTTTCAAATGATTTTCTGGCTTAGATGCTTAATAGTCTTTGAGTTTCTACTACTACCTACATACCAAATATTCTCCTTCTACTTGTTCTTCATAGTCTATTTAATTTTTTTTTGCTTTAAAGTAATGGATGGAGTGGGAGAATATCATGCTAAGTGAAGTAAGCCAATCTCAAAAAACCAAATGCCGAATGTTCTCTCTGATATGTGGATGCTGATCCATAATTTGGGGGCAGGGGCATGGAAAGAATGGAGGAACTTTGGTCATAGGGGTGGGAGCGGGGAGGGGGCATGGGGACAATAAAGATGGTGGAACATGATGGACATCAAAGACCTAGCTTCATGTATAACTGCATGTATGTTGTGATTCTACAACACATACAACCAGAGAAATAAAAAGTTATGCTCCATCTGTGTAAAATGAATCAAAATGCATTCTGCTATCATGCATACCTAAGTAGAATAAACAAATAAATAAAATTTAAAAATAAATAAATAAAATATAAAAAATAAAGTAATTTATTACTTTTTTGAGGATTTAAGTTATTAGCAAATATCTTTATTTACTCATATATATACACTTAGTTGTTTCCTTGTTTTTTCTGTAAGGTAACACTAAGTTATTCATTTACCATTATTATAGATTCTACCTCTTTGGGGGGTGGTTGTCTGTATCAATCAGTGTAAACAAATGTTTTATAAAGTTTCCTTAAAATAGATTCAATATTTTCTCAATTCTTAGACATTTCTAAAAACCTTACTTTCCTCAAAGTGTATTCATTTTTTCAAAAAAGATAACATATTATTACTTGCTAAATCTGAAATATTTAGAACCCAAGTAATCACCCAACTTGCACAGAGTTATAAGATGACTTGGAAATTAATGAGTATTGCAGATTTTGCTAGATCTCTAATCTTATGTGGCTATAATGTTTACTTATCAAGTATGCTATTTAATATTTTTGATATAACTTACATACATGAATAACCTGGTAGCTTAAGAAGAAATAAATTAAAAACAAATATTAGTAAGCATAATATGATCTTCCTTTGATGATTTTCAAGGTTCTTTATGATTACACAGCATCTCAGACATCATTAGGAACATCAGTTAATGCTGAAACAGGTCTATGTGGTAGAAATGATGGAGACAATAATAAAGATCTATTCAACAAGATTTGTGTGTGTGTGTGAGTGTGTGTGTTGCTAGAGATCAAACTTTGGGTACTTTTCTCTACTACTCAGCTATAACCACAGCCCACCAAAATTTTCTTTAATAAATGCAAAAGCACACAGTGCATAATATTAAGCAAAATAAGTAGAATAACAACTCAAATATAATATCCAACATGTAATGAGTGTATGCCTAGAAAAAAAGACAAGAAAGTAGTCCAAATTATAGTTACTATGGTTTGAGTGAATGTCCCATCAGAGGTCCATGTGCAAAAGGTTTGGTTTTCTGCCAAAGGTGGCACTATGGGAAGGTGGTAGAGCCTTTAGGATGTCTAGTGGAAGCTCCTTAGGTTATTGGCAACATGCCCTCAAAGCAAGGGTGGGTAGGACTGGAGGATGCTAATCTCTTAATATTTCTCTATTTTCACTTTTTGGCTGAATTGAGTAGTATTATTCTACCATATGCTCCTGTCATGATGTGCTGCCTTACCACAGGCCCTAAACAATGGAATCAATTAATTATGTACTGGAACCTCCAAAACTGTGCTGAAGTAAACCTTTTCTCTTTAGAAGTTAATTATTCATTATGGTAACATAAAGCTGATCAACACAATAGTCATTTTGAGGTAATGGAAGTATAGTCTAAGAAAGAAATTCAGTACAAAAGAAATGATTCGAGCATTAGGTTTGTTTATGAAAAATTCAAAAATAAAAACATTTGTGCAGTCCACAAAAATACTTTGGTTCTTATAATTAGAGCATAGCTTAATACTTCCTGTGTTACCTTGGTAAATATCCTTATTCCAGAGGAAGAAGAGAGCCAGGTGCAGTGGCACACGCCTGTAATCCCAGCACCTTGGGAGGCTGAGACAGGAGGATCGCCAAGTTCAAAGTCAGCTTCAGCGATAGCGAGGCACTAAGCAACTCAGTGAGAACCTGTCTCTAAATAAAATACAAGGGCTGGGGATGTGGCTCACTGGTTGAGTGCCCCTGAGTTCAGTCCCCAGTGCCCCTCTGCCAAAAAAGAAGAGGAAGAAGAGGATCACCGAGGAAGTTATGGAAGTGCTTCAGTTAACCTGGACACTAATGTGTTAAGTGTATCAAAAAGTCTGTTCAGTCCTACAAAGGCATCAAAAGTTTCAGGTGAGCACAGTGGCAGACAACTATTTGGCATACAACTCATCTCAGCTACTAGGAGACTGAGGCAAAAGCTTCTCAAGTTTGAGGCAAGTCTCAGCAACATAGTGAGATCCTGACTCAAAATTTAAAAACAAAAAAATTTAACAGGGCTGGGACTTATCTCAGTGGCAGAGGGCTTTCGTAGATATGCAAGGCCCTGGGTTATACCCCAGCACCACACAAAAAGAATAGAAAAATGACCAAGACTAAAGCAATATAATCAATAACTGATAGGCACAGTCATATCACTCAGAAAGTGCTCAAGTATATCTGAAGCAAAGTTAATTCCAGCTGAACCTAGTTAGAATTTGATTCATATGCCTCAGATTCTGAGAAACATAGGAGGTTTTTTCAGGTCTGCCAAAATGAGAAATAACACACCTTCCCAGGCAAGCCACTTCTTTGATTATTTGTACAGCAATAAAATGAATACTGCTGGACAACAAGAGACAGACTGATCAAAGGTCTTCACCCTCTCTTTATCACCGTTAAATCCAGTGCCAAGAATTAGGCTTGTGTTACACATACTGCCCTTGCCCTCTGCTTAAAGAAGGAATTAGTCACTATCCAAAATATCTTGGGCGCCAGAACTGGTGTTGTTCATTGCATCATTGAAGTTAGATGACAAATGAGAAACCTGGATTTATAGCCTCCGAAAAAGCACAGCCTAGAAGCCAGGGGAGAAGCTTCACCTCCTATATTTTTATCCTTGATGTGACACTGGGGGTCCACAACAGGCTTACATCAATAAAATAATGCTTTTTGTTCTTTTAATTGCAGGTTTACAGAGTAAGTATTCCCCACCTACTTAGTATAGTCTATATTTTCTTTCATTATATTTTACAGATGGATGAAAAGTAAAGTTATATTGACTTTGAATGGGCCCGATATATGAGATTTGCAATAACATACATTTCAGTTGTTGCAAAATCAGCCTTTATTTTAGGAAATGGCCAAGAATTAAGGGGCTCCAGACTGAGAAGTGTGATTTCTTTCCATTTAAGTTGTGGTTCCTGCGAGAAGGCAAATGTGTCATAGGGCAAATTCAAAGTCCTCCACTACTAGGACTTTTCTTAGTGTTTTCCAGGACAAGAAAGTAAACATAGTCTAAAGAGTTAAGAAGAAAGTACATCATAAGGGAATGGCAGCAGTTCAAGTTCAGGTATTGGTCTCTTGTTCCAAACTGAACACTGGGCATATGAGCTCTGATCTGACATGGAGAATGGTCTTTTTACAAAGCAGGCGTGGCATTTTTCATAGCTTGATATACCTTCTGTTATCACTATCAACACCACAGAACTCCCAACCTATTCCTTGGTAGCTTTTCAACAAGCCCTTCGGAAATCAGGTTTCAGAGCCCACTCAACCCATGGAGAAGGCCTGGGAGCTCAGAGATGGCACTGCCTTGCTCAGGCAGCAGAATCTTCTCTTTTAGGGTATTATACCTCTAGACCAGCCATTTCTAACATTTAGCATCTATGAGAAGAACATGGAAAATTTATTAAAAGTCAGCTTCCAGAACCCTTAGAATTTCTCGTACAGGAGATCAGATAGTTTTTCCTTTTCAACAAGATGTTAGGTGATTCAGGGGTGATATTTTGAGAAGCATTGCTACAGACAGAGCTTTGAAATTCACATTCTAGTTCAGTGACTAACCTACACATTAACTTTTCCTTCACTTCTGCCTCCTTTTCTTTTTCTTCTTCCCTCTTGCCACAAATATGTTTTAATTGGAAGCTGTACTCATGAGACAATTATTATAGATTCACTTCATAGCTGAGCAACCCCTCTCCTTATATTTGAAGAACTCTTTTTCCCTACCCAATGGACAAGAGGAAAAAAAAAAAACCTAAGCCAATATATTAAATCAACTATCATTTAATTTAACCTCTGCACCTCTGAAACGACCACATTAAGAAATGTGAAAAGAATTTATACAGAATCAAAATGAGTCAAGAGGTCAAAAGAATTTGGGAAATAGTTAAGTTAAACAAGTTTATTTTTTAGAAAACTTATTAGAGTATTAAATGAGCTGATGTGCATTGTAAAACTCCAAAGCAGTAATGGTACTTAGCATTTATATAGCATGTTTCATTATGGAATTCTTTCTTTTATGGAAGAATATTATATTCCCGTGTTCTGGGAATATAACATGTGATATAATATCATTTTCCCCAAGTACTTAAAAAGCGACTGAATTGTTTGGTATGAATTAATTTCTAAATCACTTCAATAAAAAAGATATTCTTTGCACATTAGAATATTGCATAGATAGATATATAGATAGATAATTTGAAGATGATAACTTAACTCTAATAGATTTAAGCCCATAACCAAGTTGGATTTCATTAAACCCATTATGAAACCAAAACTCCTGAAAACCTGTAGGAAAAACTGAAATACATTGTTCTTTTCTCTCTTTTGAACTGGATAGTTATTATTAGAATGCCTGCTAATTAGTTAATTTATTCTGTACTTGAAGGCTAAGCCAGAGGCTCACAAAAGACTTACAAGTTTCAATTTCTAGACAGACTCAATTCTTAAATCAAGTTTGTGAATTTCATAATTATTTCAATTTAAACTCACACATGTACTTCTAGTAATATATCAAAAGAATATTAAGCTATTAAGTTAAACATTGGATATTTACTGAAAGGGTCAGAGATTGATAAGACTTACTGTTAGTAACCTTTTAAAGCTATAATATATCAATTTTAAATTACAGAACATGGTTTAAATGTCATTTATACATTAGAATAAGTTGAAACACATAATCACCATCTCCATGAATCACCACTTAGCCTCATTTCAATCCTCCAATGCATACAAAGGTTACTAGGCTACAGACCTTGTTTTCTATTTGATGAGCATTAAGTGCTTAATTTTGAGGATTTTACTGATCTCTTATGCAAGGGCAGACACGATTGTTTTCTAAACAAGAGGGTAAAAACTGTATTTATAACCACATCTATAAAGATTTCCCCTCTCTGAAAATGTGTTTAACATTAATTGGACATGTAAAACAGAGCAGTTCTTATTATATGGCATTATATAAATTCCATAAAAACCTTTTCATTTTTCCATGGCATGGGGCTGTGTATTCTTTCATTCATTCAAGCAGTGTTTATTCCAGAAAACAACAAAAACAACAAAATCAGAAACATACATTAGAATATATTATATTATATTATTTTATTTTATATTATATATATTTATAAACATATATATTCTAGCAGGATATTCTAGCATATTAAGAAATAACTCTACAGTTGAATAGTGACATAAAACACAGCTTTGTTAAGGAAGGCAAAGCTTTGTGATGAGCTCCCCAAATCATCTCAGTTGGGTAATTCCAGACACAAAAGCAAAGCTTCAACTCTTGCAAAGAATCTGAAAACTCAGTTTAGGGTACCTGTAGGTATCAAGGTGTGGTGAATAGTGAAAGACATCCTTCTTTTCTTTATAGTGATTATGCGTACTCAAGTTTAGCTATACTACTTAAAGGAAAGTTTTCTTCTGATTTCATTTTTCTATTGTGACTAAAAAAATTCCACCCTTAACATCCTTAAATGATAATCTGAAGATAGTACAGAAAACAAATAACTGATCAGCACTCAGAAGAAAGGTTAGTGTTCTGCCAAAGCAATTGACCCACAAAGTAGAAGGTCAAAAATACCAATTAAGTTCTGTCCAGAACTTCAATCCAAGTTCTGAATAACCTTGCTTAATGCACAGGAAGTGCTGAAAAAGCATGAAAGAGCTCTACAGGGACTCAGGGGCCCTATATTGTGTGCTGAATCACAGAAGACTATACATCACACAAAAAAACCATGAGACAAATGGTACAATCTTCAGAAGGAACTTCCTGGCTTTAGGACTAGTTGCTTGCAGTCCTAAAGAAAGAAAAATAAGTCTGTCCTAGAGAAACAGCAGTTACTGAAGGGAGAGAGAGAGTGTAGTTGAATATTACTACTTTTGCTCTGGGTGCAAATTAATTACAGCATCAATAGTCATGGAGTAAAATATGTGGATTTTTCACTACTTTTATTTAATACAGTACTGGAAGTAGGGAAGAGAAAGAAAAAAAGCCATCTAAATTGGATAGGATGGATTAAATCATCTGTGTTTCCAGATTCCATGATTCTGTACATAGAAAGACTAAAATATTTCACCAAAAATTGTTAGAACTTATAAGCAAATTCAGTAAAATAGAATTAAAAAAAATCAACATACAAAAAACAGTAGTATCTTGACAAATAAATAATGAACTTTTGGGAAAAAAATGATAGCAATCCCATTCAAAATAGTTACAAAAAATACATAAATATTTAAGAATAAATCAAGGAAGTAAAAGATCTGTAGAATGAAAACTGTAAAACACTGATCAAAGAAATTACAGAGGACATAAAACAAAAAATAAAAAGATACTCCGTGTTCACGAATCCAAAGAATCAATATTGTTAAAATGATTATACTATTCTCTGCAAAGCTGTGTATAGATTCAATGCAATTCCCACTAATAAACCAATGACTTTCTTCACAGAAGTAGAATAAATAATCCTAAAATTCATATGCCACCACAAAAGACCTAGAACAGTCAAAGTTCCCAGAGGGGTGTGAGAGAGGCTGGAGGCATCACAGTACCTGATTTCCAAACGTTCTACAAAGCTACAGTTATTAAAACAACATGGTACTGGCATAAAACAGGCACATAGACCAATGGAAGAGAATAGAGAAATACATAGATAAAGGGAAACTAGGTGCATTTGTCTCACCATACACAAAAAATCAACTCAAAATAGATTCAAGACGTAAACGTTAAACCCAGTACTATAAAATTCCAAAGAAAAACAGGAGAATCACTTTAAGACATCAGTGTATGCAACGAAAAGACAGGACCCTAAAAGTGCAAGTAACAAAAGTGAAAATAGAATGAATGTGACTATATCAAATTAAGAACCATCTACACAGAAAAGGAAACAAACAAACAAACAAAAAAAAAAACAGGATTAAAAGACAACATGCAAAATGGGAGTAAATATTTGCAAGACACACAACTGACGAGCGATTCATGTCCTAAATATATACATGGAATTCAAACAGCTGAACACCAACAAAACAAAATAAAAGCAACAATCCAATTAAAAATGGGCTAAAGAACTAAACAGACACTTCTCAAAAATGGTCACACAAATGGTCAACAAATATATAAAAAATCCTCAGTTTCACTAATTATCAGATAAATACAAATCAACAGTACAACAAGGTACCATCTTATCCCAGCTAGAATTATCACGATCAAAACAATGAGAAATAAATGCTAATGAGGATAGAGAGAACGCTTATAGAATGGTGGTGGGAATATAAACTAGCACATTCATTAAGGGAAACAGTATGGAGATTCCTCAAAAAACTGAAAATAGAACTACCATATGATCCAGCAATTCCACTGTGGGGTATATACTGAAAGAAAATGAAATCTGTATACCAAAGATACATCAGCTCCCATGTTTATTGCAGCACTAATCACAGCAGACAAAACACAGAATCTACTCAGATGGCCTTTGGTGGACGAATGAAGAAAATGTCTTACATTTAATAGAGACTTGTCTGACTACACACACATACACACACACACACAATGTATAAATGTAAGAAATCATGTAATTTGTAGCAATGTGGATGAACTAAAGATCATTATGTTGAATGAAACAAGCCAGATACAAACAAATATCACGTTCTTACTCATTTCTGGACACCAGTAAGCCAGCCTTGTAGAAGTACAGAACAGAATCATGGAGACAGGGAAATGAGGAACAGGACAGAAAGAAATTAAGAATGGGGGCTTTTTAGGACTGGGGAGGGTGCTGGGGACACTGAGGCAGGAGGAACAGGTGTTAAGGATAGAAGGGTGGGTGGAAATATGCAAGTATCACAGTGAATCCCATTAATTTGTACAACTATACATGTTAATTTGTACAACTATACATTTTATTATAATAAAATATCTGTAACATCTTGTAAAATCCTACTATGTGTTATGAGAAATTGTGACCCTGATGGTACATGCAATAATAAAGTGGAGAGAAAATAAAACATTGCAATAACTACAAAAGCAGAACCCAAATGTTTTGCAAGGAGCCTAGAAATCACAGCCTCTTCTGGTGCAATATAAAGTATTAAATGTAAAAGTATTAAGCAATTTTCTCAAAGTTACAAGTTGCTATTTAAGGGCTGAAAGCAGGTTCCTGACTGCCTATTCAACTGTCTTCTCACCGTACCATGCTGATTCACCTAAGTAAAAGTTCTGTGTCCAGAATGTTTGTCTAGATAATAATGAACAAAGAACTAGTATGTATTTCCAATCTTTGAAATATGTCATAGAACATCTTTCTTTGTATTCACTAGGAGAATCAGTGTTTAATATTGTGTCTGATCCACAGTTGTGCAACATCCCACATATAAAGGATTTCAAGTGAAGATAACCTCTTTCTTAGTCCTCAGTGCCTGACACTGTGCCTTGCTCATTCTGACATTTAATAGAGATTTGTCTGACTACACACACACACACACACACACCTGTTTGAATGAATAAATCAATAAAGTTTCAGGTTATAAAAATGAGCACACAAAAATCAACACATATACATAATGTCCTAGCTGAAAAATAAATACAGAAGGCCATTACATTTACAATAGTATAAAAATGAAGTATGTAGGGGTAAATATAACTAAGGAGATGAAAGACTTGTACACTGAAAACTGTAAAAATCTGATGGAAGAAACAGAAGACACACACAAAAAAGGAACATTCTCCTATATCCATAGACTAAAAGTTTAATATTGTTAATGTCTATATTATACAAAGAAATATACAGATTAAATGTAATTTCTACAAAAATTTAAATAAATATAAAAAGACAGTACTAACATTCATCAGGAATAAAAAAAAGAAGAAGAAATGTTGGAATACCCAAAGCAATCCCAAGAAAGAAAAGCACACTTGGAAGCATCACACTTGCTGATTTAAAATTATGCAAGAGGTATAGTAAACAGAACATATGGTACTGACATGAACATAGAAACATAGACAAATGAAACACATTAGAGAGTAAAAGGATGTCAATGTATACGGTCAACTCCTCTTCAACAAGAGCAGTAAGAGGACATAATGGGGAATGAACAGTCACTTTAATAAATGGTGCTGGTAAAAATGAATGTCCAGCTGGGTGCAGTGGTGCACACCTGTAATCCCAGCCCTTTGGGAGGCTGAGACAGGAGAATCACTAGTTCAAAGTCAGCCTCAGCAATGGTGAGGCACTAAGCAACTCAGTGAGACCCTGTCTCTACATAAAACACAAAATAGGGCTGGGGATGTGGCTCAGAGGTTGAATATCCCCGAGTTCAAACACTGGTACCAAAAAACAAAAACAAAAACAAAAAAACAAAAAAGCATGTCCACATGCAAAATAATGAAATTGAATCATTATTTTATGCTATATACATTTAGAATAAAATACCTAAATGTTAAGACTGAAACTAGAAAACTCTTAGAAGAGAACATAGGAGAAGACTTCACTGACTTTGACCTTGGTATCAAAGGTATTTTGGTACCTTGGTATTTTTGATATAACACAAAATCTCAGGCTATAATTGTAAAAATAAATAGACTACATTGAATTTAAAAGCTTCTGTACTGAATAGAAAACAATCAACAAAATGCCAACCACAACCTCCAGACTGTGAAAAATATTTGCAAATCACATATCTGATAGGGGGTTAATATACAAAATTTATAAAGAATATGACTCAAAAAAAGGAAAACACATAATCTAATTTTAAAAATGGACAAAGGACCTGACATTTTTCCAACAATATCATAAAAATGGCCAACAGATATATTAAACTGTGCCCAGAATCACTCACCATTAGAGAAATGCATATAAAAATGTCTATGAGGTATCACCTCACAGTCATTGAGAGCTAGTATTTTAAAAAAGGGGATGAGATGGGGATGAATTTTGGCAAGAGTGTGAATAAAGGGGAACTATAGTACACAGTTGATAAAAATGTAGATTGTTATACGCATTACGGAAAAACATAATTCTTTAGGAGATTCCTAAAGAAATAAAAAATAGAATTACCTTACCATCATGCAACAGTCTCTTATCTGAGTACAGTTGCCCAGAGGAGGTGGAATCATCCCTTCTTAAAGACAGTGGCACTCCCTGTTCACTGCATCATTACATACAATAGCCAAAATATGGAAATAACTTAAGTATCCACTGGTAGAATAAAATGTATATACACAATAGACTACTCATTAATGTATATGTAAAATATATATACTCAATGGCCTACTCATTAGCCTTGAAATGAAAGATGGTGATCCTACCATTGACCACAACATGGATGGAAAGGCAGATCATTATGTCAAGTGAATTAAGCCAGACACAGAAAGAAAAAAACAGCTCAGTTTCAGAGATAGAGAATAAATAGTGGTTACCTGGGGCAAACAGAAAGAGAAGAAATTGGAGATGTAGTTCACAGGATATGGATATGAAGTAGCAGAAAAAGATGAAAAAGTCTACAGATCTAATGCACAGCATGAGGAATATTATGACTACATTGTTGCAATGTATCAAAGACATTGTTAAGTAAGTGGATTTTTAGATACTTTTAAAATAGTAACAATGTAACATGATAGACATTAATTTCATTCACTATAGTAACCATTTTACTATCTGTTTGTATACTATAACATCAGGTTCTAAATCTCAAATATGTACAATAAAATTTACCTAAAAATAAATTAAATCAGAAGGCAAAAAATAAATTTGTCTGAAAGCTAAGCATTCTAGAAATATAAAACAAGCTGCCAAAAATCTTCAAAATCAATAATACTTAAAAGTGATAATTTTAAAGACATGATCTTAGCTGCTATCTAGTTATTTGGTCTAATAGGTATATTACAAGTTTTGTTTTAAAAAGGATTATTTTATTAAATTCTCAAAATAGAGCTTGACTGACAAAAGGCTATAGGACTACTTGTTTGTTTATGTTTATAAGCAATGTTGGACTTTCACTTTTATAAAGGAGCATTGATATCTATAGTAGATACAAAATTTGTAAAGTAGTAGCTGTCATACAAGGTAGAACTTAGGTAGTAAACAGCTGGGAAGGTTTTAGCACCCTTCAAATAAATATCCTTTATGTGTTTGCCTAGTATTTATTTAGTAGGAAAAGGAGGAAATAGTTCTATAAAAATTAATTCTCCATTTTATTGTGGGAGTTATTGTATATGCTAAATATACCAATGCAAGATATTCCATTTGGAATAAACTTCATTTACTTTATGCATTCATCCTAACAGAATATGAGAAATACCTTTTGAAAGAAGCTAATGTGCCTGGATTTCAATAAGAAATCTTTTTCAAACTTTATTTTTTTCTTGGTTTCACTTGAACATCTAAGCATTATCATTCACTTTTAAATTTTATTCTGGCTGGGGGCTGGGGTTGTGGCTCAGTGGTAGAGCGCTTACCTCCCATGCTTGAGGCACTGGGTTCGATCCTCAGCACCACATAAAAATAAATAAATAAAGATACTGTGTCCATCTACAACTAAAAAATATTTTTTACAAAAATGTATTCTGGCTGAATGTGGCAGCACATGCCTAATAATTTCAAAGATTCAAGAGGCTGAGGCAAGGGGATGACAAGTTTGAGAGAAGCTTCAGCAACACAGTGAGACCCTATCCCAAAATAAAAAATAAATAAATAAAACAGAGTAGGGATGTAATTCATGGTCAAGCACCCCTGAGTTCAATCCTCAGTACTAAATAAGTAAATAGTTAATTAATAAAATTTAATTTATTCTGAGTCTCAGAGGTATTTCCTTGAAAGTTAAATAACTTAGCAAATTAAATATTCTGTTTATTACTGTTAACTAGCTTTATACTGTACATGCATTTGCTTTCAAATTTCTGTGGGTTAATACTGTTAAGCCCAGCCTGTGACCCTTCTGGTCTCAGAGATTTTGCAAGGCCTGGAGGTGCACCATAAAATTTGCAGATATGGGGAGGTAGGTAGTATACTCCTCTAAGGTTGCCTGTGGATTCTTTTATTTATATCCCTAAAGTGAGTATTGAAACCAATGTACATTTTCCAAGTTATGTCAGTAAAATGAAGAAATCTGAGACTACCCTTGTGCTTTCTAAGTTTTGCAGTAAGGTTTGGAGGCTTTGGAAGTTGTACACTGGGCCACCTATTAGTGTGGTCTTAGTCACATGCTCTAGAGCTTTAGGAACCATATGTGAAGTCAGGAGAGCTATTGATACCACTGCCAAGTGCCACACTTGTTTCTCTGACCATTCATTTTTTCTGTTCTGGCTTCAAAAATCTTGGCAACCACCAAATGAACAAGTCTCACTGTCTACAAAGCACACAAACAATGATACAAAGATACAGTGAGGGACAGATAAAGTTCTGTTCCTATACATTTAAGAAAAATGATGGCCTATTATCATTAATTGAATCACAATTTTAACCTAGACTTTTCTGTTCAGTGGCAAGCACAATATAATCAAAACTAGTTACTTCCATATCACTGTGGCATCTCCTGAACATTTAGATGGTGAAACAATCAAATCCTTCAACTTTATTTACAATCCTTCCACTTTATTGAGAATTCTTCAATATTTAGAATTCTTCCACTTGATTTAGAATTCAAAAGTAACAAGAATATATTTTTTCAGTTTACACAAGTGACAAAAAGCATAGATACCTTATGTTTCCTTGCAATGATCTAGTCAACTAAAATTGTCAATTGTTAGAAAACAAGTCACTAGAAGAAAACCTTTGGCATCAATCAATGCCTAGTAATTAGATAAAAAATCAAAATACTCTTATCAAGTAACTTTAAAAAGCATTGCACTTCAATTATTTCATCTTTTACCCAATTGGAACTACTGTGAAAGTAAACGAACATATTCATAACCATTCTTTTCCTTTTCTTACTTTCTGTACTGACCAGGCTTTCTATGTTATTAATAGCAACAAAAAGTTATTTACTATTGTCCAGTGTAAATATTTTATAGCAAAACATTAGTAAAATTACCTCAAGCCACAAACATAGGAACTTCTAACCTCTGGATTGTAATAAAATCTTAATTCCTTTTTTTAGTTGATATGAGAGTAATCCATTTGAAATAAAGTTTGCATTTCAAAGCAGGAAAGCAATGCTAAAAATCCAAATAACAAATTTACAAGAATGTCAATAGGATAAAATTTTAAAAATGTAAATATATGCATATAGTTTAAATAAACTCAATTTGGCTTTATAATTTCAGGATATCTGCTTATCCAATGCAGTTTTGAAAGGCAGAGGTCTCCTTTATTTTGGCATTTTCTACAGCCATAAGGCAGAAATGTCCTCACAATAGTATGAAATGATAACCAGATAATCATTGTTAGAAGCATAAAGAAATAGAGTTGAAGACATTCACTGGGGTGTTCTCACACTTATGAATCAAGTTAAAGAAGTTCAGTAGATAAATAACAATAAATTAGATAATAAAACATTATGTCTAATAACAATAAATTAGACACAAAGTGAAAGTCACATCACCCTCTTATAAAAATAGTTCAATCAAAAGTGTATACACATGAATTTCTAAAATGTCTTTATTGATGCACATTTACAAACTCCCCTCTCAATTTCTGAACTATCTCAAATGAATAAAAGTACACAAATTAGCAGTCTGAGAATGAAGTCCAACAGTGGTAGCACAATATGACCTTACACACCAGAATCAGGCTCTGTTCCTCTCTACCCATCATTAATTCTGAAAACATGAACAAACATTTAACCTCAATGATGATAATACTAATTCTTTCTGTTAATTACTTACATAATACCATTTAATTTTGTGTCATTAAAATAAGTATCACTTGTTATCATTCCCTTTCTTTGTATAAAAATACTAAGATCAAAGTTGCTAGCAACCTGTTGATGCAATGTGGTTTAAAATATATGAACCCAGGAAGTTTCAGACTAGATACAGCCAAAAGCTTAAACACAAATGCATATAAGGAGCCCTCCAGACCTCATTTGAAAATATCTACATTATAGTTTTCTGGTGAGCATTAAATGATATCATCAACCAAAATCTTAGCATGGAATGTGGTGCTTGGTAAAATACTTAGTACATGCCAAAAATAACAACAATGACATCAGTAACAATAAAAAAAATCAGGAGCCAACGAAAATAAAAACAAAAATCAAAAGGGTTGCAAAATAAAAATTATCTCTGAGATAATTCTGGCAAAGATGATAACAACAACAATATAAAATCCATTAATATATGACTGAAGTAGCATATAGAGGGAAATTCAGGGTCATACAAATTTATTAAGCAAAAAGAATAAAAATAACTATTAAACTTGAAAAATGTTAAAAGAACTACAAAATGAACCACAGGAAAGCAGAAGAAATATGTTGTAACAGTAAAGATAGAGAGTAAGGAATTAGAAAATTATAAAGAAATCACCCTTAGGACTTCAGCATCATAAAGGCTTACAACAAACTCAAAGTCAAAACACCAAAAGCATTTCCTTTAAAATCAGGAAGAAGACAAGGACATCCACTCTCTCCATTCCTATTCAATAAGGTACTCGAAATTCTAGCCAGAAATTAAGCAAGAGAAGTAAATAAAAGGGATACAAATAGGAAAGAAAAAAGTCAAATTATACTTTTTAGAGATGCTATGATCCTATGCTTAGAAGATTCTGCAGTTACCACCAGAAGAAATCTACAGCTGATAAACAAATTCAGCCAAGTATCAGGACACAAACTCAACATACAAAAATCAATAACTTTTCTATACACCAATAATGAATTCATTGAGAAATAAATCAGGAAAACAATTTCATTTATAATAGCCTGAAAAAAACCTACAAATAAATCTGATCAAAGAGGTGAAAGATCTCCAAAATAAAAATTAGAGAACATTGAAAAATAAAAATGCTAAAATATGGAAAATATGGAAAGACTTTCTATGCTCATGGATAGGCAGAATTAATATTGTTAACATGACCATAATACCAAAAGCAATCTACAGATTCAAGGCAATCTCCAGCAAAATACAAATGACATTCTTCACAGATCTAGAGAAAAAAAAAAAAGTTCTAAAATTTATGTGGACGAATAAAAGACCCAGAATAGCCAAAGCAATTTTTTTTTTTTTGAAAAATTTTAAGATAGCATTTTATTCCAGAAAATGTCTTATTAGGGATAGGTTATTCTAAATTATACTGTATTTGCTATGTAGTCAAAATTAACTGGAGTGACATTTGAAATGACCAATAAAATATTATATTAAATTGTTCCTATATAAGAAGATAGGAATGCAAATCATTTTCCTTATAATTTATGCTTTATATTTATTTTCAAAAAATAGACCTAAGTACCTACCAGAAGAATTATAGAACATAGAGAGAATTCTATAAGTATTTCATTAAATTCAGAGGATAGCCTACTGACTTTTTTTTTCTTTTTTTCTTTTTATTTAAATGCGTTTCAAGTCATAGTACATACACAGAGCTCAGTTTTTCCATTTCTCTGGTTGCAAATCATAAAGAGTCACACTATTTGTGTCTTCATACATGCACCAGGGGTAGTAATGATCCATTCGATCAATCATCATTACTATTCCCATTTCCCTTTCCTTCCTCCACCCTCCCCCCTGCTGCATCCAGAGTTCCTACATTTCTCCTGTGTTTCCCTTTCCCATCCCCCTTATGTATCCTCACATCAATAGACTTAAAGACAAGAACCACATGATTCTATCAATTGATGCAGAGAAAGCATTCGACAAAATACAGCACCCTTTCATGTTCAAAACACTAGAGAAACTAGAGATAGAAGGAACATACCTCGACATGGTTAAAGTAATATATGCTCAGCCAAAGGCCAACATCATCCTAAATGGAGAAAAATTGGAAGCATTCCCTCTAAAAACGGGAACAAGACAAGGATGCCCTGTCTCACCACACTTATTCAATATAGTCCTTGAAACTCTAGCCAGAGCAATTAAACAGTCAAAGGAAATTAAAGGGATACGAATAGGAAAAGAAGAACTCAAATTATCATTATTTGCAGACGACATGATCCTATACTTAGAGGATCCAAAAAGTTCTACCAGAAAAACTTCTAGATCTGATAAATGAATTCAGCAAAGTTGCAGGATATAAAATAAATATCCATAAATCAAATGCATTTCTATACATCAGCAATGAGTCCTCTGAAAAAGAATTCAGAAAAACCACTCAATTCGCAATAGCCTCCAAAAAAATAAAATACCTGGGAATCAATCTAACAAGAGAGGTGAAAGACCTCTACAAT
>PVHX01005569.1:0-110635 GCA_004024805.1 Geosciurus inauris | reverse complement strand
ATAGATGACTGGAGAAAGAAACTGTGCTATATATACACAATGGAATATTACTCAGCAATAAGAGAGAATAAAATGGATGCAGTTGGAGAATATCATGCTAAGTGAAGTAAGCCAATCTCAGAAAACCAAATGCTGAATGTACTTGTTGATAAGTGGATGCTGATCCATAATGTGGGGAAGGTCATGGGAACAATGATGGAACTCTGTTCACAGGGATGTAAGGGGGGAGGGGCCATGGAGACAGTAAAGGTGGTGGAATATGATGGACATCGTAGCCCTAACTTTATGTATGACTGCATATATGTTGTGATTCTATACAACTTACAACTAGAGAATTGATGTTATCCTCTATCTATGTACAATGAATCAAATTGCACTCTGTTATCATGTAAACCTAAATAGAACAAATAAATAAATTAAATATGAAAAAAATCATTTCTGAGGAAGTGTGATTGTTACTGAGATGCAGATGTTGAACATGGATTACCTGGGCTGGGCGAAGATCAAATGCATATGGGAGGTATATTTGCAGAGTACTTTTTCACGTTTGGTGATGATAAGAGCACACACATATTAGCTAATGCTATTATTGGTATTTCATGCCACATTTACTTTTTTAAAAATTTGTACTTTTACTTTGATTTAATTTTATATAGATTTTTGTTTTTTTTAATTCTTGGAGAATCAGCCTCTGAGTTGGGAAGTGAAATGAATTATTTGCTTTAATTATCAAATACTAATATGACAGTATATGGAAATAATTTTTTTAAAAAGTAACTAAGCTTATCACTTAATATCTGTCCTTTCGTATAGATCACATATAAGTTGAGATACATTGTTGCTTTGGTTTGCAAAGTTGACATCTATGGTCTTTCCCCAATTTTTAGTAACCCATACATCCATACTTTCTTGTTTTAATGGAATTTTGATAGTATTTTTTTCAGAAAGCATGATTTTACTATGATTGGAAATTAAACTCCATGATTAAGAATTATAGGTCATCTTTAATTTACCATTGTTTCTCTTTAAATTACAAGAAGAATCACTTAATAAGCCAAATAGTTAAATTGGTTTTCTTTGAAGATGAGCATAGACAAATATGAAAGGGCAGCAAAGAGCTGGGAAATGAGAAAAGATGGAAACTGTGTGACTTCATGTTTGTGAAAGCTTAAAAATAAAAAGGGAGGAATATTGACAGAAGATAAATTACTTGGTAATTGTAGCTAGAAATAGCTTTATTTAAAATATAGTAAATAAATGTCAGACAATTCATCAAATAGTTTCAAACAGAATGAATAAAATGAAATGAAAGAGTTGACGTGCCAGCTTGAGGGAGGCAAGTTGATTGACATTCTTCTAAAACAGTTTTCAAAAAGAAGTGAAAATAAGGCAACTGGAATTTCCATCATTAGGAGGGATGTCTTGGTGCTTCTCAGATATCACCATGGAACAACCCACTCTATCTCTAAACAAAATCTTTATAGATACTGTCTCAGAGTTATGGTTTACAAAATAATATTAAAATTATTTGTACTATAACTGAAGGTAGTTATATATTTTTAACCAGAATACCATTCTGCTTTCCTCGAATGGAGTCAATTTCAGTTTTGGCACTTTTATCTGGGACTATGATCTACAAGTCTGTGTAGACTTCAGCCCTGACTGGAGTGGTGGCTAGAACCAACATACATCTCACAGGAGAAAGACAGTATTTAGAATCCACTCCTGTTCTATCCAAGATGGAACTGAAATAGGCTACGAAGTTTGTCAAAGCTAGAAGCACTTACAAAAGTATTTTCCTAATGAGGACATCCCTTGAACCCACCCATTATCTTTTATGGACATTCAGACCCAAAGGATACAAACCATTGGCTTAGCAATGAAGTTGAATCAAGGAAATTTTGACAGATGATCCTCATCAGAATTGCTGTGGCTAGTGCATCACATCAACAACAAAAGATCATGAGCAGGCATGATGGGAAAATAAGAGAAACACAGAGACATTTTTAAGTAAAGCTGAGGCCAGGTAGGACACTGTCCTATGAAGGAAGAACAGTAACCCAGGGCTAGCACAGCACATTAATTATATAAGGTCTCATGATCAGAAAGTTTAACTATAGAAGCTCTGCAAATGGCTCAAGGCCTATGAGTTATCAAGAAACTTCTTTGTGTACTAAAAAGTTACAGTGTTTAGAGCACCTTGTGGCTATCCTGCTGTACCCAGAAAACCCGTCGTACTAGAATGTCTGATAACTGTTGGTGTCAGAGCTGAGTGTCAAAGCTGTTCCCATATCCTCGCCTTTGGGCAAGGAATATTTCCCAGGCTTGGCTTTCGTGGACACCACAGGATCACCCGATGACCCATGGCTCATTTGCACTCCACACAGAATATACTTTATTTTAGAAGTTATAGAATTCATACTTACATTTTATTCTGTTGTTGTTGAATATTGTTTTCTCACATAGACCAGCACTGACGGTATCCACTAAGTGTAGCCAATGCAGGGGGAAAACAGTTCACATGGTTTGTTAGTGTGCAACTAACAAAAGCTTCCTCTTCCCTTCTAAGAGAAAAAGTTTTGAAATATCTTTAAGGAAGAGACAATTACCACTTTTTATCAAGTGTTGCTCAAGTATTTTAATTAATTTTTCAAAACTGATGAAGCATTGAGCAAATTTTGTGATTTTCTTTAATCTACCCTTTTGAAATGCCACGCTATAGTGTGGAATGTAATGTGAAAACAAAAACCAATTTTTGTAGATGCTTGGGGTTTTGCAGGTTAAATTCTCTGTGCCTATCCAGAGTAAAAGCATATACAAAATACTCAAGAGTGAATCTGAATGTTTTGGTTGGACTTTTTCTTCCACGAGTAATTTTCCATCTGTCAGGATGGGGCTTATGGTAACCCTCATAAGGGCCAGCACGGGTTATTCTCCAGTGAAATGATCAAGGGAGTACTCACTGTATTCTTTGAGTCTTTTGCATTTTTCCCCCAGACTAATGAAAGTAGTACATTAGAGTCTAGAGAATGTATTCATAAATCATCTGTGGGTCATGAGATGGGGATTCAACTAGTATAAAAGAGAAAAAGGAAGTGATGAGGGTAGCTTTATTTTAAAATGCAGAAGGTAATATCTGATGCCAGAGATGAACATTGCTTTAGGATTATCAACAACCCAGCTTTTCCTCTATTCACAGTTTTTAATAAAGTCTCCTGGTTAACACAAATAATATTTTCTTACTCAGAAATGTGTTTCTCAGCCTTGAAAGTGCATTCGAATCATGGACTATAAGCTGATCTATAATTCTGATTTAACTGATGTTGAGTAATACTTGGAATTTATTTTTAATAGCCTATGTATTTCAAATGTCTTAGAATAATTATCTTTACAAATGTTGATATATAGTTATGTAAAAAATGAAAACTTGTCCACAAAGGAGTGATGAAATTGTATTTATATGTATGTCACAAGATGTTTAAAATTCACAAAGAAGTACTGTACAGGACTGGTGTTTCTGACCAGAGGATGAGTACCAGAGATACACAGTTTTGCATTTTTTGCTTAAAAATCTCCACTTCTTTAGCATTAAATGTGGAATGGAATTTAACAGTATTGGAATAGAACTACAGTTGAAAATACGTTGTTTTGCAACAAGAAAAATTATTTTTGCCTTTTACATATAAGGTATGTTCAATATGTCTATTTAAAACTATCTCATCAAATTTATTGTTTTAGACTCAATGTGGTGGCTCCTGGAATGTTGTCTAAGATTTCTGAAATATTATATTGAAATATTATAAAACATTATAAAATTTTCTCATCTTCTCAAAAGCAGAAATAGTCTTTTAAAATTTAACTAGCATTTATAAAATTATTCTAAGAATTGATGAAGACCACATAATTATCACTGACTGTTCTCACCCTATAGCAGAATTAAATCTCCACTCATTGCTATGTGATTTTCCTGTGCATCTACTGGGAGTTGTATACATTCTTGCTTCATTGATTCAGGGCTTGTTGATATGACAATTTGGCTAATGGAATAAAAGAATGATAAATTTTTCCCTATCATAACAGAAGCTTTAGTGATCACATAATTTGGCCTAAGAGCTTTTGCTTTTCCCCATAGTCATGAATGAGCCAACTTGTATGTTAGAATAGAAAGACACATATAGAACAGACCCATAGTCAATCTGCAGACTTGGAAAAGGTAACATAGCAATCAACCTTCAGAATCACAGCAACCCACAGCTGAAATGTAGTGTGAGTAAAACAACAGATAAACTTAGTGGTTTTAAAAGTAGTGAGACTTAAAATTTTTGTTGTTGTTGTACAGAATTACTTTAGCAAAAGTATGCATAGCTATTGAAGAAACAGAGCTGTTGATAATTTTTTTCTTAAAATTTGATAAGTGTGTGTCTCAAAGGCATATCAAGCACTCTTTGTTGATGACATCAGGAGTGAAAATATACCTTTATTTTACAATGTGTAAAGCATTGAGAAAATGGAGCCTGCCAGAAAAACTAAACAGAACAGAATAAAGGGACATTGAAATGATTCTAAAACTTTGAAATTAAACACAATTCCTGAACAACAGCACCAAGTGTTAGGAAGATATCTGAAATCACTGAGATAATATAAACCATATTCATATTATAATATAGAAGCATAAAAAACTTGAACAGAATTGACCAAGATAAAAAGACAATAAGACAAACTAAGAGAGAGAAAAAGGAAGGATTATAAAGCAAGTAAACTCAAAATCAAAATTAAATTTCACATTCTATATATTAAAATGCAGAACTGATCTGTGCATATTTGATCCATGATGTGTACAGAAAAAATGAGAATTGTGAGTAGAATAAAAATTTTTAAAAATGATGAGATAGAAAAAAACCAACAGCTTACAAATACAGAACATAAAATCACAATCCAGAGATTTCTGAGAACGAAGCCAGGGCAACTCAAATATGTGGAAGTCTTGAAAAATATGCTGAGCTTGAAAAAAAAATAACTGAGGTAATGTAATATATTCTAATAACATCCAGAAATAAAGAAAAACACTTTATTCAACTCAATAGAAAAATACACCATCCTTCTTTTCTGTAAATCCTTTGATCTGGGATTGAAGTCAAATCTGAGGCAGTTGTTACCACAGATGCTGGTAACTGGTTCATTTTAGTTCAATAAGACTAAAAAGTGACTATTTTGTTTATTCAGTGAAGAAAATCTTTCCCCTCCCAAACCAACACATACATACCCCTCTGATAAGCAAATGCCTTGATCGTAGTTGTTGGATATCTCACAGATACAAAAAGAATCATAAACTGATTATTCAAACCATATCTACAGCTATATACAACAACCATAGAGAATGAATGCACAAAATTTGGGGGAATAGTGGAGGTTAAATATACAATATTTACAAAAGTTATTTTCTCTGCATCAGGAAACCAAAACTCTCATGAATCTCATAATCAGAAAAAGAGAAATTTAAATAAGCTAAGAAAAATCATCTCAATAATATGAAATTGCTGAAATTTTGATGCACCATATTGTCAGCTCAGGGTGGAAGAAAATACTTGAATCAGGTAACTCCATAAATTTAATAATCTATCTTTTCTGGGAAATAAGATAAACTTAGCATTTATTTACATAAGGTTTCTCTGAATGATAGTGAGTAGATAAATAATTTAGCTTGTATTTGCCTGATCCAAATATGGAACTGACTCACAGAAAAAGAAAAGGGAATTAAAGAGCTTCTAAAGGTGAACGTGTTTGGTAATATGGAGAATGCACATTTCATAAGGACAGATTTTATCACACAGACTTCAGCCAAACTATATTTTCATCTTTAGCTTCATTGTTGACTTTCTGGATAACAAATTTGAGTTTTAGCAATCAAGGAAGATCTTTTCAATAAGAGATGTTCTGACTCTGGTTTTAAAAGACAGACATTAATTTCAAATTAACTACAGGTATTTCACTTAAGATTCACCTAAGAGAATTCATACCTGTTTTATATTAAGTAAATGAAAAAGTAAAAAGGTAGAGATATGTTTATTAGAATTGTAAAATGACTAAAACAAATAGATTTAAAACAAGGATCATAAATGTGTCCTTAATATCTTAATGACATCTAAGTAATATACCATTAAGTCAAGACTTGTGTCCTTAATTTCCATGAATTTCTATGACAATAAAATTTAATAATAGAATACTACTGAAAAATAAACCCTTATAAACAGAGTTCTGTCCAAATATATGAATAATATTAATTTTCTCTAAAATGATTCATAATTAACTAAATAAAACTCATTAATTTCAAAGTTTTATATTTAGTTTTTAATATGGTTTAATTTTTCCACCTTTACTTATTTCCTGCATAAAATACTGATAAAACTATCAAGAGTTGAAGGAATTATAGAAAATATGTGATGAGCTTGCATATAGCATATAAACTGAAAGGTATAAAACTAGAAATAGTAAAATCAAGCTATTTAGCAACCAGTAGCACTGTATTGGTATACTTCCTAAAAACAATAAATAAAAACAAAGAGAGAAAAAAGAAGGAAGCAGGAAAGTGGAGAAAAGAAGAAAGAAAAGAAATAAGATATAAGAAATATAAGACATATATAACAAATAAGATACTCCATCTTTTTCTTCTGAGACCAGAGTCAGTTATCAAAATACAGATATCATTTTTATATATTTTGGTGATGCTAGAGATTGAACTTGCTATACAAGCACTCTGCTAGGGCCCAGAGGAGTTATAGTTAGCATACAACTTTCCCTCTTGTCTGTCTCATGTGTAGTTGCAAATTAATCATCACAGGGATTTAAAAAATTATTTTCCTGTTCAAAATGCCTTAGCACTAATTGTATATGAGTTAAAATTTAAGTAGTTTGATGAGCCTCCTAGACCATACTCCAAAGTCAAAAGAGTTGGACTAACAATGCTGAGGCCAAAACTAAACAAAAAACAACCATATAAACAAAACCCTAAAACTGTAAGTACATGAAGTTGGAATAGTGGTTAGTGGATGACCAGAATATGGTATTTAGTGGTGAGGCAGAAATGGATAAGAGTCAGGAATAAGATTAAATACTAACTACTGAAATAAGAAAGGTCAATTTCTAGATCAGAAACAAAAGGAAAAACATAATTCTCTCAATTAGCATAGAATCAAAAATCAAGGAGAACAAATCAAGAAATTAAAAGAAAATATGGCTAACCTGGACTAATAACAATATTTCAGACATTTCAAATAGGTCATATTAAGCTCTGATCATCTGCGTTGCCCATTCCTGCCTTAAAAAAGCTTCTATCAGAAACCTGCATCCCACAGCATGTCATGGTCTATCTCTGTATTTCTGTATAGCACCCATTTTATTTTCAAAGGACCATATGCATGATAGACATTTGTTCAAAGAAATTATACTTTAGTTATTTTTTTAATGGTGCTGGGGATTGAACTCAGGGCCTTGTGCATGTGAGGCAAGCAATCTACCAACTGATCTGCATCCCAGGCCCACTTTAGGTACTTAATATGCTCCAGAATTTATGTGAAGTGCTGCTATTAAAATAAGAGGTGGGAACCATGGAAAATTTAAAGAGGCAAAAAAGAAAAATAAAATATTTGTACAAATAATACCAAATAAAATATTAAGAGAAGAAATCATGATGTAGGTCTTGGGAGATAGCTGTTTTAGGGAAAGAAATCTTCCTGAAAAAAATTAGGTCTAAAATAAAATCTTTGTAGACATTATCAAAAGACAAATAAAGGATGAGTTTTATAGCAAATGAAGGATTTAAGGAATTCCCAATGATCAGGTTGAGATGAATCAGTGCACAGGAGTTACACTATGTGTTGAGAAAAACAGATTTAACTCATGGTAAGTAAAGAGGAGAGTGATGGGCTGATTTGATTTCAGAATATTATAAAATTACCATTAACCAAGACCTAAGATCTGGGACTAATTTCCAACTATTTGTTAGATAAAGCTGAAAATCTGACATTTGATACTCAGATCCTTCAGTATATTGACTTCAAAATATGAGTTCTATCCATTATAATCCACATTGGCCTCTTTTATTTCAAATAGGAAAATTTATTTACTGTCTTTTTATTGTTGTATTTTTAGTTATATCCTCTGACTTTTATATTGCTCTTCTTAGTAATATACTTATTTAGATATTATTTATTTTCAAGTCTGTAATATCCTCAAAGAAATTTTGAACTCTTCAATTTTCACTAAGTTTTAGCCTTTCATTCAATAACTATAGAATTATTTACTGCTGTTTATTAATCACATATCATATGAAGATAATTATGTGAGTCATATGCAGCAGAGGTAAACAAATGGAAATGGCTTATACTAAGATATTCATTCTCTTGAATAAAGTATCATATGGTGATAAATATCTGCTACGGAATGTAGATCATGAAAGGGGTATAAATTTATGTACTCAAGAATTCTGAGGAGATGGATATTTCTGACAAACTTAAAGGAAAAGCAAGAACAAGACAAATTACAATGGTTTATATGATTCATAAAAAGTAATCTTGGGTAATGAATTTTCTGGACAAATAGTGCAAAAATGTATGTAATATACATTTAATTAATCCAAACCATTAATAATGATTATCTTTTAATATTAGTCTTTTCACCTCTGCTGTTCTTAAGAAGGATAGTTCTCACACTTTTTATCTGTATTTCTGAAAGTTCAAAGTCAAAGTAGCAGATCAAAAAATGTGCTGATTGTTTATCATTGAATCAGATTTAGAAAAATACATAGTAAAAAGAAGAAAACAAATATTCTGAACAGTACCTCATGGACTCTCAATGTAGTGGTTTTTTTCAGTTCAGTGAGATATTGAGAGAAGTTAGATGGTATTTTAACATATGGCAGACATAAATGATTCAATAACAACTTTATAAAAGAGTAATATGATTGGGGTAGTGAATGGTTCAAAAATGGTGACATCATGAAAAGAAAAAAGACATTTTGTAAAAAAACTTATAATTTGGTTTCTTGCTAATGTAGAATAAAAGAAAAATAACAGGAATGATTCCCAGCAGTTTCATGTTTAGTGGTGCATACAATCTATGGTCTTATTCTATTTACACCTGCATTTTTTCCCCCTGGAGTTCCTGGTAGAATACGAAGGAAAAGGAAATAGCACTTTAATAATAAGTCTGTGAAAGTCACTGCAAAGGATAATCAAGAGTTCCCAAGTATTGCAATGCAAGTAGCTCTATCTCAGAAAGAAATAACACCACAAAGTTTCAATCCCTTGGGAAAAATTACACCAGGCAGCCTGATTGAGTGGAAACTATCCAATAAACAGTTCATGGACTTTACAATGAGTGAACTGTATAAAAGAGACTCAATTTCCTGAATTGCATGTCAAGGACTAAATTTACATGACATACCACTTGAAGTAAACATAAGTAAGCATGCTGGTACATGAATACCTTGGGGACAAATGGGATATCACTAAGTAACTGCCTGACTTTCTAGCCAGAGTACTATATGTGACTATGAATGAGCATTACTGCTTAGTAAAAAAAGAAAAAAAAAGGTATATATATATATACCTTTATATATATATAAACTAAATAATTATTGTCTCTCATAGCTGAATTTATTTGTAAAAAAAGTTTCCCAGAAACAGAATTAATAGTCTTCTAGCACTGGTTGACTAAACAAATCAATTCAACTTTCCTGCAAAGGATGGCTAGCAAATCTAGGCAAGATATGTCCAGTATCAACTTAAAAGGAATGAGGATACTGATAAATTCATAAATTGCCAGGTAAAGTAGATTAATTATAAAAATGGCCCAGATTTTCCTATCTCTTTGTACCTGCACCATTTGCAATGTGACATTTTGATTCGTCTGAACAGAAGCTGCAGTCTTTGGTCAGTTCCTAAATCTGTGCTGGCCTGTGGACATCCTTTGGTCAAAGTAATTTGGCACAAATGCTAGTGTGTGCCAGTTCTGAGCCCAGACTTCAAAGGAGTTTCAAGTTTCTTTTCTCTTTTTTGGAACTATGTGACCATAGTTGAACAAGCGCAGAATATCCTGCCAGAGGGTGATATAATACACGGAACAAGACTACTCAGGCCAGCAAAGACTGCCCTAGACCAGCCAGCCATCAGCCAATCTTCCACATATCCTCACATACATGGGCTAAGAATAGCCAAGAACAACTACATCTGATTCATATCAAGTGGTTAAATATGTTATTAATCTGTATTGATTGAAATACTATTAACTTAGTGCCACAAAGTTTTAATTCCAGATAAGGAGTTTACAAAATCATACCTTGACAAGAAGTTTTACTTTGTAAACATTATAGAGTAAGACATTAAATTAGTAACCTTTATTTTACTAAAATAGAAGTTTGGCATTTATATGTAAAGAATTTGAAATAGAAAATCTCACAAAGTTTATTTAAAAATGATTTTTGGAATAAAAGTTATTTAAGGCACTGAAATTAAATTTATGTACAAAATGTCTTATCTAATTAAGTTAGACATTGGGTAATTCATAAATAATTTTTGGGATAAATTATAATTCCACAAGTGCATCTGAGTAGAAACATAAGCTATTGTCAATTATATTTATGTTTAAAACAAACACGTTTGTATACTATGCATAAAAAACACTGTACAATTCAGATATATCTCATTCAATAATAAAATTCAAATATGGATTCTTATATTCACACAGTAATAGTTAAAAACCAGCCTTAATAATGTAAAGTAATTAAATGACTATTTCTGTTCCTAATAATTGTTTAATAAAATACTTGGCAAAAAATAAATAAATAAAAGAACAACTACATTTGGTCCATACAAGAAAAAAACATAAAAGCAATGCATTTGTTCTAAGAAATAATACGTAGGTATTATTTTAATCACTAATTGACTTGAAATGCCACTGAATATTTTATACACTAGCCAGACAAAAGGATTTCATAGAGGTTTAGGGATGTAAGCACAGTATTTGGGACCAATTTTCCTTTTAATCTTTCTATCACTTCTCGAGGATGTAGTGAGATGAAAGGAGGTTTATTAGTTCTTTTTTGGCCTTGTAAAGCTTAGAGATTGATATTTGGCTCATGCAGGTAACAGTCTTTATGCCCATACTAAAGCAAGACATGTCCAGTGTCCATGGCATATAATTAAGACCTTGAAGGACAACACCAGAAGTCAGAGTAAGTCAGAGATCAAATAACCTTCTCAGATATTTCAGTTTATAATCATCTCAATCCTTGAAATTGAGTTAATGTGATCCCAGATTAATTCATTTAGAATCCTGACAAAATAAAAAATCTAAAGTGATATATAAACCTCTGTAAATATATATACTTTTCCCTCCACCTTCTAAAATTAGCAAATCATAGCAGAGACTGGTAACAGAATCAAAATGCAGCTAAACCAGGTATGGTGGCATACACTTGTAATTCCAGCAATTTGAGAGGCCTAGACACGTTCAGAGCCAGCATCAGCAACTTCGTAAGACTGTCAGCAACTTAGTGGTACTCTGTTTTAAAATGAAAAATAAAAAGGACTGGGGATAGAGCTCAGTGGTAAAGTGAGCCTGAGTTCAGTTCCTAAGGGAGTGGAAATTATCGGAAAGCCATAGAAATATGTGGTAATTTTAATATTGGAGTTGTCAGATACATATTTAAAATAACAATGCTTACTATGCCTACACATATGAGATAGGATTATGGATGTCTGCAAAAAAATGGAGAAGTTCTCTACTTGGGATAAAAACATAATAACTGAAATTTAAAATTCAATGGATGACTTAGGAGAAATTAGGTACAGACAAAAGGTGAATTAGTAATCTCTGAACCTCACACGTATAAAAATGTAGGAGTACTTTTCCCAATTCCTCCTACCATATGTAAGTAAAAATCCTGAACATATAAAACAAGCATAATAAGACTTTGAGAGGTAGAGAAAAAAGCAAACTGGCTAGTCATCTTTAGACCCAAGAAGCAACAAGATGGTGAGTTCCTTAAAATTCCTTTTAGCTTATATGTCCAGTATTTAAAGGTTAAGAATATGGTAGTAGCCTAAAATCTCCAATGGCCATAGACAACCCCATTTTCCTATAAAGCCTGCATATAGCTAAAAAAAAACTCTGAAATGTACACCAAGCAAGATAGAAGACTTTTATCCAATAGTTGGTAGAACCAAACACCAAAACAATAACAACTACAATAACACCACCACCACCAACAACAACAACAAAAAACAGCAAAGGCTGGACTGAAAATTGAAATTTATACCCTTACCAGGCTATAAAAAAAACACCCTAAGCTCATGCTGGGGTTGTAATAGAGAAGGTAAAGTAGAGGTTCAGGAATTGAATCCTAGTGGGTGGTTAGGATCTTCCTTCTTGCAATGTCTTTAAGAATCCATAGTAATTCTAGACCTCACTCCATTTGATGATAACAAGTACACACAGTGGGGAGTTTCTACCTTTGCCACTTCCCTATCATTAGGAGGATCCCCACACCCTGTGAAGTCAGTGAGGAGCAGAAGAGCAGTAATAAGGAACTCCGAATATTTCAAGATTAGCATGTATCAGAAAGAAATGTGGAACTTCAACCAGCAGTGACACCACCACCCCTTAGGTGTCGACAGAGGCCAAGTAAGAGACTTGGATTTGCACCTTCACCATGTCGTAGAAAAGCACCACATTAATTTCCCTGATAGAGGTGTCTCAGGGAAGCAAACTAAACATAAAAACTCAAGAATTTCATTACATATTCCAAAAATGTTCAGGTTCAATGGAAAAATCACTCATACCAGAGCCCATAATGATCTAAAGAAGAATGAAAAATGATAAACAAAAAATGCCAACACTAAGTTTACAGATATTAGAAGTATTTGCCAAAGTTTACAAAGCAATCATAATAAAAATATTTTTAAAAGCATTTAGCAACATATTAATAAAAACCAAAAATTAGAAAGTCTTAGTAAAGAAAGGGAAGATGAAAGAAAGGAATATTTTAAAAATGAAAAATGTAATAACTGAAATTTAAAAAAAGAAAGGAAAAATATATATTGTACCACAACAGAGTGGAAGGGACAGAGGGAAGAATTGGTGAGCTAGAAGATAGAACAATAGAAATAGAATGATCAGAAGGTCAGAGAAAAAATAAACTGAGTGAAATGAACAGAGCCTTGGTAACCTGATGGGCTAAAATAAATGATCTAATGTAATGTAATCATTCTTTAGAATGGAGGAAAGTTAAGATGAAACTGAAACAGTGCTTAAATAAATAATGGCTGAAAGAATTCCCAAATTTAGCAAAAGATATAAATGTATAGATATAAGAAGCTGAGCAAATCCCAGATAGAATTTACCTAAAAATAAAATACATATCAATACACATTCAGACTCTTGAAAACTAAAGACAAAGCAGCAAGATAACAAGGACATCTTACTTGAACAGGAAAAACAATGTAAATGGAAGTGGATTTCTCCTAAACAAACAAACAAAAGATGGAGATCAGAAAGAAATGATTAAGCATTTTCAAGTGATGAAAGAAAATAACTGTCAACACAGAGTTCTACATCTTTGAAAGTATACTTCAGGAATGAAGAGGAAATTATTATGTTCTCAGAATAAAGACAATCTGTCACCAGTAGACCTATTGTAAATGAATAGCTAAACATATATCTATAAACAAAAAGGAAAGTATAAACGAAGAATTTTTAGATCATTAGGAACATGGTAATAAAAATAAATATAATTGACTTTCCTTCTTCTTTTGAGTTTCCTATAGTGTTTGATAATTACACATATACAACTATCTGATGTGGTTTTAACTGTAGGTGGAACATTTCCAGGAATATATGCCAGGTTTCTCAAATATTCTGTGAAAAATAAATACCAATACATTTTTTAAAAATGAAATCATATGGAACACATTCTATAAACACAATAGAAACAAACTAGAAATTAAAGATAAAGGACAGTCTCCAAAACTTTGAATAGCAAATGCATAAATGACTCATAGGTCAAAGACAAAGTTTTAAGGGAAATGAGAAAATATGTTGGTCTGAATGAAAATGAAAATAAAACACATCAACATTTGTGGCATATAAATAAAGAAGTGCTGAGAGGGAAAGTTAGAGCATGCATTAGGGAAAATGAAAAGGCTCAAATGAATAATGTGAGCTTTCATGTCAAGAACCTAGGAATATAAGAGCAAAATAAGCCCAAAATACACAGAACTAGGAAATAATAAAAGTAACAGCAGAAGTGATTTAAATTAAAAATAGGACTACAATAGTGAAAACAAATAAAGAACTAGCTAGTGGGCAATAAAGGTGATCAGTCTTCATTAAGAAAGACAAGTAAAAAATTATTATCAACATAAAAATGAAATAGGAGATATCACTACAGATCCTGCAGAAATAAAAATAACAATGAGTAAAATAGTAAGCCTATATAATCATAGGTACAAGTTCAACATGTTAGCAGTAGTAGACAATTATTTTTAAGAAATAACATGCAACCAAAACTGAACAAGGATGTAATAAATAATATGTACAGCTCTGTAACTATTAAGGAATTTGCATTTGTAATTTAAAAACTTCCAAGAAAGAAATATCCGATTCCATATGACTTAAGGAATTTACCAAATGTTTAAAGATGGATAACACTAGTTTTACATATTTCTTCCAGAAGAATAAAATAGGAGGGTATATATTAAAATTCATTTCAAGAAGCTTAGATTACTTTGATAAAAAAAAAAAACAAAAATAAAAATGTTTACAAACCACATATTTGAAAAAAGACCACTATCTAGAATACATAAAGAGCTTTTAAAATTCAACATTAAAGAAATTAAAAACTTGACAAAAGATAGGAAGGCATGTTTCATCGAAGTGGCTATCCAGATGGAAAATAAATACATAAAATATGTTAAAATCATCAGCCATCAGGGAAATAAAAATTAAAATCACAATTAGAAATTATGAGAAGTTACCAGAGTTGTGAATTTTTTTAAATATAAATACAAATGTTGGCAATGATACAGAGAAACCAGATTACTCATACATTAATGGTAAATGGAAAGTCAAATGACAGCCACTTGGGGAAAAAAAGGCCATTTTTTAAAAACTGAACATGCAACTACCATATGACTGAGAAATACTCTTGTACATTTATCCCAGGGAAATCAAAACTTATGTTTACACCAAATATGTTCATGCATATTTATAGCAGCTTTGTTTTTCACAAGCAAAACTTAGAAATGGTCCAAAGATCCTTTACTGTGTGAATGGCCAGATTGCAGCACATCTATATCAGTGATACTACTCAGAAATCATAACAATGGAAACATTTTATTGATCTATGCAACAAACTGGATGAATTTCCAAATTGTTTTACTGAGTGAAAATCTCCAAAGATTATATACTGTCTGCTTCCACATATGTAACATTCTTAACATGACAAAAATAGAAATGAAGAACCGATTAGTGATTGAGGGGGTTAAAGAAAGGGTAAGGGTGGATGGAAAGTACATTTGGCATATGAGGGATCCTTTAGTGATGAAAATACTGCATAAAATGTCAATATTCTGGTTGAGATATTGTTCTATATTTTTAGAAGATTTGCCATTGGGGCAAACTGGGTAAAGGACATGATTTATTTCTTACAAATGCATGGGAATTTATGATCATCTCAAACTTAAAAATATTTACTTAATATGAATAAATAAGTGTACATGAATATATGTAAGAAAATATTTAGTGTGAAGCATGGAGAAACAAAAGGATAAGAAAAAAAACAAACAAACCAGAAGCAATAGTGTAATACATGGAGTGTGCAAATAAAGGTCTAGTATGTCAAATTGTAATCCCAGAAGGACAGGTAAAGATAATGGGGTCAAAGCAATGTATGGATGTACTAACTGTTCAAAACTTTCAAACATGATTTAATGGCATAAATTCACAGACTCAAGATTGCATAAGAAATTCGAAAAGCATACGTAGGTTATCTAACTCTGGTGTATCAGAGTTAGATTGTTGACTTGCAAAATCAAAGAAAGTATATCAAAAGTAGCCTAAGAAAAGTCATATTCCCCATAAAGTCCCAACCCTTATGATACTTTCTGAATTTTCATAAGAAATGACAGCCAGTGACAATAGAAAGATGTCTTCCCAAACTTAAAACACCAAGCTATTAACTTTAAATTCCATACAAAGAAAGAAAGAAAGAAATTGTTCAGAGGTAAAAGTGCAATCAAGGCATTTTTGGGCAAATAAAATTAAGAGAGCTAAGAAGTTTATTTTCCAATAGATTGTATGGGAGGAAATGCTGAAGCGTGTTACTTAGGCAGAAATGATTTCTCCCCTCTGAATAGTGGAAACGTGTGGGGAAAAATCAAAAGGTCATTCATGAAACTTTATTTTCTAGGACTTTTGCATTTATTTTGTAAAAATGTTAAAAAATTACTTCTTATTGATGTTAAACTTTGATAAGAATAATTTTTAAATTTCTAGGGTAATCAGTAATGATAGCAATAAAGTATAAATTTCAAGCTAACAGCATCAAATTTAGAAGGATAAAAATAGTCAGTTAAAGAGAAGATAAGAATTGAAAGAAGGAATAGGGCAGAGGAAAGGGACTGAAATGGAGAAAATAAAATTCCAGTCATGTATAATTTTGTCAAAATTAACCCAAATACTATGTATACTATAATGCTATAATTGAAAAAAAAATGATCAGAGAGGCATCAAAAGGACAAATAACTCCTCAAATGTTTGATTTATACCAAGTATGTCAGTGAATGCAAATGGATCAAAAAGCCAGGTGATAAGTGAAAGATTAACCTTCCTTAAAAGGGTTTTGATTCTTATAAGAAGGATTTCTAAACTATAAGGATGGAAACCCATTTAAATATTTAAAAATACTATTAAAATATTTATAGTAAGTTCTATCTACATTATAACAGTCAAATCAGTCTTTAAGACAAAAGCATTAATAGAGATAACAAGGTGCATTCTATAATGATAAAACTTCAAGCCACTTAGAAAACATATCAACTATATATTTTTATAAACCTAACAAATATATACACTAAAAACTGAAGAGCTACAAAAGAAAGAAGTATATCTGATATTCAAGTGGAAATTTTTACAAATCTCCCTCAGTACCTGCTGGCATAAACAGATAAAATTTGCTGTATACTTAATTAACATGACATTTAAAAAAATATATGTGTACACACATATACATACACACAAACACAAAAGAACACAAATCAGGACACCCAACAAATTCAGAAGCAGTGAGTATATCCAACAATTGACTATAAAATGTAAAAAATATAAAAACAGTAAAATAGATGAGCTTTGTCTTTTATATCATCTCAAAACCTCTAGTCCTCCCCACCATAGTCATTAGTTCTGCTCCATACTCCAGAATCCTATTTGTACTTGTTTTGGTTTGGATATAAAATGTTCCCCAAAGCTCCTTTGTTGTGCAGGAGGTGACATGATTAGATTATGAGAGCCTAATCATTTGAAAGGTAACTGTAGACGGGGTGTGGCTGAAGGAGGTGTGGCGCTAGGACCCCCCCTTCCTCCTCTTTTTCTTCCTCCACCCACCCCCCTTCTTCTCTCCTCTACTTCCATTTCCACCCTTCTGTTATTGTTTTCTACCTCAATTTGGGCCCAAAGTGAGTTAGCCAATCATGGACTGAACTTCTGAAACCATGAATACAAAATGAACTTTTCCTTCTCTAAGTTGATTTTCTTCAATATTTCATTCACAGCAACCTAAGCTAACTAACATAGCACCCAAGTTTTCAGGGTTAGAAAATAAAATGCTACCTAATGTACAGCTTTTATGCAATCTTACATACAAATCTGTTTCATGCTTTCCTTCTTAAATGTCTGATTATTCTTAAATATCTAAAAAGTCTAGAAAATAGAGGAAAGATTTTAAAAATCCTTAATGAGCCCTCACTCATCCTAACTCAGTGTAAGGGAAAGAGTATAGACTTTGGAATCTGACTTGAGTCCAAATGAGACATCTCTACGCTCCAGCAATTACATGACTTGGAGAAAAGGTACTTCACTGAACCTTGTTTTCAGATGGTAAATGGTTAGTTGTTTCAGTGAACACTGTTCATTATAAACAAGTCACTTTAATTCCACAGGAGCATATTTATAGATTGATTATGAATATATAAATAGAATACACCTTAAATTCAGGTCCTTAAAAAGGTGAACAACTGGGATTGGAGAAAATCTTAAAAGGAACAATTATGCACCGATACCCATATTTGTTTTTGTTGACAAGTACAGTTTCATGCATCTTTCTCTAGATCTTATATCAGAGAAAAAATAACCATGGAAAGCACTCTGACTGACCCAAGTTTGGGCCAATGCTCAGCCCAATTCCAGTTCATTGTGAGAAGGAAAACAGGTAACATTTTACAAAATGACAGTTTGGTGGCAGCTGCTATGGGAGTGGTGAGATAAGGAAGCTTTCTAATATAAGCAGAGCATCATAACTTTGCAGTGCTGCTCTGAAAGTTAATATGTCTACATCTTCTAGTAATCATTGCTAGTTATAATGACTCTTAGAAGCATTCAAATTCAACTATTAGTTCTGTTCTAGTATGCTCACTTCAAATAATTTTTTGCCTTTTAATCAAGCATATCTACATATTTCATGGATCATTTTTATATGCATACCATGTATACTATATATGTATATATATGCACATATATGCATATCACACATAAATGCTTATCACTTAGATGAGATTATACAATGAAAGCATATAGATTTAATCTGTAAATTTTCTATCAATATAATCTAAACTTCTTCAGGGGTTTTTAAAAATTCTATCGAAAAAACATTTTAGTTGGATATTTTCTTATTCTTAATATACAAGTGACATAATTATTTGATTTACCTAAACTAGCCTTCATCTTCAAAGTGAATTGGAAAATTAGTTGAACAGATTGTAGAGGTTGGCTCTAACAGTCTGAAATGGTAATGCATGTAATTTGTTTCATTCTCAGACAATGCTATCTAATTGATAATGTATTTTTGATGTCAGATAAAATTCACAAAAGAGAATTAACAGACATTCATATGAACATATCTTTCATAATCACAATATGCCAAATGTAAAATTCATTACATGCTAATTATTAGAAACATCATTTGGCAAGTAATCAAGCCTTATGACATTTGTGCTTTGTGATAGTTTTTGTACTCCATGACTGTTTTTTAAAGAAGTCTCAATAAAGTAAAATAAATTAATCAAATATATGAGGGTTTTTTAAAAGTTTTTTTCTTGCTTTAATATTAGACATTTGGAATAAAATATACTGGTAAACATATCTTGATTCTCTGTTTTGTGATTAAGAGATTTTAAAGCTCTGATTAGAGTGGATTTAGTTGTTTATAAAATAGAAGAAATAATATTCTATCAACATAAACATGTAAAAGAGTACCTGAATGCTTTTATGTCTCTGTTTATTTTGTATTCACTTTTGTTTTGGTTAATAACCTGGATCATTATAAACCTTGCAATCCTTTGTTCTGTTGATGCTGGTCATGAACCCAGATGATATGAATACAATTGTTTAGAATTAGTGATGCTCATGGGTAAATGTTCTAAGTTGTAAAATGTTTAATTTTAAAATAGAAAACTGAAGTGTTCTGCAAATTTTACCTCTTTGAATCAGGAATAGTTTTATGAGTTAGAGTCATTCAACTTTCATTCTCTTTTTTTCTTTTATGGGATTGTGAATACAGTAATGGAAGTAATGTGAAACAAATAGAGGACTCAAGATCATGTCAAAGGGAAAGTGTTTTTCTCAGCCAAAAGTAAAAATTGCTAAAATTTTGAGAGATTCTTGAGGTATTGCATTGTCTATTTCCTTGATGTTTATAGAGAGCAAGATAAAATAGAATTTATATAAATTACTGCTTTCATTTACTTTCCCCAAAGACTTCATGAAATTCAAATTTAGAAGAAGGATTTGAGTAACTTCAATTTTTTAGCATCTGTTACATGCTAAATTAATTTGATTGTACATTTCTCAATGGCAGGAGTCTTGCCCTTATATCTGTTCTTTTCAATGGCAAAATTTATCATGGTGCTTCCTTCAGGAATAGCGACTCACTCAGAAGTTGGAAATTAGTGTGTCTGATTGTTTAAGATATTGAAAGGCATTAGCTCTTCCTCTGAAATCAAAATTATTTATTAGAAGAGTGATAATTTATCACATAAAATGATAATTGCCTTATATAGACATGTTATGCTTTGTATAAAGATAATAAGTGCTAGCTAAATGTAAGTAGAACCACACATTTAGTTAGGCAGTCTGAGAACCTGTCTGTAAACCCAAACATGGACATGTTCCTTGATTCCCCTGATGTATGTTTAATCTCAGTAGCAAGACTTTAAAACTGTCCTGAGGTGCAAAACCAAATTGTATTTTTAAAATGTAATATGATCAGATAATCTGTATTACTTAAGCCATTTTGCATCACATATCTGCCTTACACTAACCTGACAGCTGAATCAGAAGAACCCAGGGATATGTCATTACAATGTAAGGATATTAGAAGTAGAAGTTAGGACTAATTATCTACATTCATCTAGAGGTGCATGGGAAAAATTAATATAATTGGGGCATAAGTAGATGATTCTTAGCTCAAATTAGCTCAGCGGAAGAGGTCCTAAAGAGACATCTGAGTCAAAAAAAAAAAAATTAGTCAACTAACTAATGGCTTAACATGTTTTATGTGTTTTATTTCTAAGTCAAGATCAGTAAAATTACATACACAAAGCTCAGGAGATGGTTTTTCAATTAAAAATGCAAAATTTATATATGTAAATATGTAATATGTATTTATACATATATGGAATATTCTATAGAGCAAAATTTAAAAAATAATTTCCTTTCATCTTTTTCCTTTTCCTTCTGTGTGAGCTATTTTAATTTTCTAAAGTTATTGATTTCATTATTTTGGATATACAGAGATTTTGGGGTGTTTCTTTTTCTTTGGATATTAGCAGGGAATAAAACATTGTTGATCACTAATATTACCATTTTTCCAAAAAAGCTTATTTCACTAGGGCATTCATTTCTAAAATATCTTCATTCTGATCCTTTAAATGTAATACGTGGTTGGTTTGCAAAAAGGTAACTGAGTTTGCTTTGCCAACAGTTTTGGTGAAACATATGTTGGGTTTTCTTTAGGTGCTTCCTTTTATAGCTTATCTTGAGAAAGCTTGTTTTCTCCTTATCAATTACCTGCACTTGCTATATGGTCCCAGCGTGAGGTGTGGATCAGTAGTCAGGCCAGCTCAATGTCCCTGTCAGTTGTCATCAGACTAAGTAACCTTGGAGGCTTGGAATTAATTTTAGGCTTTATGCCCAAAGGCTCTGGAGATTTTAAAGAGGAAAGAGGAAAGTATGAAAAAGTGATGTCTCTCTATGTTGGTTTCTATAGTAACTGTGGAATTGTTCTTGCTAAGTTATGACTTGGCTGAAGCTGATTCTTAAAATTATGTTTTTCTTTCTTTTTTTGAGAAAAGGGAAATAGTTACATCATGTGGAACTGCATATACCTGGTTACTTCATTTTTAATAGAGAACTTTGCCATAATAGTTGGCAAGAACTGTATTGAACTGGAGACTCGTTTGAGGATGACAAAGCCAGATTCAACTGGAAAGTATCATTCTGTGCTCTGTTATCTTATCTCTGAATAAATAAATGATCAAATTAGAGCTAGATTATTAATCATCACACAGAGGTATGGCATTAATTAAAAGAAAATCTCATAAGGTAGGAGATGTGTAGTGTCCTCCTGGGCACTGTGGAAGAGCTAGTGAGTAGCAAAGGCCAAGAAAGTTGACATTACAAAATATTTGTGAAACATTCTAATTCTGCATTGTTACCTATCTGGGGCTTTGCCTCAGTCTTACAGGGAGGAGTGGGGAGCATGTCGTGAGAGATAGCATCTCCTAAGATTTTGTTCAATGTAGCAAAAGGGCCTCAAAATGGGGGAGCATTCATGCATTGCAAAAAGTTAGCTTCCAGAAAAAGTAAATAGCTCTATTTCTATGTGAAACAACTGCTGCCATATCTTTTAAGAAATGTGATAAGAAAAGTACTTTTGTTTCTTATGCATGCATTACATTTGTTTATCAGCTTTGGCTTCTTAAGCAAGATGACAGCATAATTTACCTATCTGAAATGGCTATTGTGATAAATAAAACAACTACTTCTTTAGCACATAATTAGACTCAATAGACAGTGATGCTCTTTCTCTGAGAAATAAAAACCATACCAAGAATAGTTGAATTAGTTAGAATAGAGCAGGATAATGCTAAGAAAAGCAGACCTTCCTAAAATCTCAGTGGCTTTTCTTTCCTCCAAATTTCTTTCCTGTGTAAATTTCTTTTTAGGTTTGGTGACTCTCTGGGGTAACTCTCTTATGGTACCTTCAGAATTCAAGTTCATAAAATCTTGTTGCTCATCCAGTGCTGCAGTAGGTCCCTTCATTCATGTCTAAGGTGAAGAGACAGCCTGGAATACCTGTCTCCTCTTTAATGCTTTAGCCCAGAAGTGACACTTTTGTCTATAACTTGCTTAACAAAACAAATAATATGGCTCTGCCTTACTTCACAGAGGCAAAGAAATAAAAAATAGTACATGGAATATTTGGCAAGCATTAATATCTTTGCAAAAATATCTAATATACTTTTAAGGAATTATGGTATTCTACTTGTTTTATTATATACTATAACTTATCAAGCTATATATCATGAGTACAAAATATTACAATATTAATGCAAAGGCATTAACGTTCAATGTGGTAAAGGTAACTTTACAATGCAATGGGGAAAGAATTATGCTTTCTTTCCATAAATGTTATTGGATAAGTTGAAAATTCATACTGAAAAAAAAGTGACTTTGGCTTCTGTGTTACACAACACGACAGAATCAATTGCTGATACATTTAGGATATACATGTGTAAGTAATATGGTAAATACTTTAAAACAGGGAAATCACTTCAAGAAATTATAATAGGCGGAATTTTCTTAAAAAAAAGATGCCAACATTTCCAAATATTTAAAGATTGAATAAATATAAGTATACTAAAGTTAAAAATTTCTGTTCTATTTTAATATATTTTTTTAGTTGTAGATGAACACAATGTCTTTATTTATTTTATGTGGTGCTGAGGATCAAACCCAGTGCCTCACACATGGGAGGAAAGCACTCAACTGCTGCGCCACAACCCCAGCCCCAATTTCTGTTCTTTTAAGAGACATAATTCACAGAGTGAAAAGGCAAACTATTGTGTAGGAGAATACATATTACCATAAACACATCAGCAAAGGAGTAACTTCCTTTATATATTTCTAATAAAGAGAAAAGGATGACAACCAAATAGGGAAACAAAGAAAAGATACATCATGAGGGAAGATAACTCAAATAGCTAGTGAACATATTAAAAGGTGCTAAACTTCATTAACTATTAAAGATATGTAATGTGACACCACTACACACCCAGCAGAACATTGCAAATGAAAGAGACATACCACTTGGCCTCTATGCAAATATAGGTCAGTGGGACCACGTATGCCTTATTGATGGACATATAAGTTGATGATATTAATTTGAATAGCACTTAAAATTGAACACATTCAGAACTGCTTAACTATGATTCTACTCCTTGATCTAAACTCTACAGAAATGTGTTATGTTCACAAAAATACATTTTCAATAATGATCATAGCAACATTACTCATAAAAGCCCCAAACTAGAAAAAAACCAACTGTCTACCATGTACAGCATAGATCAGGGGTCAGCAAAACTTTTTGGTAAAAGGTAAGATAATAAATGATTTAGACTTTGCAGGCCATATGGTGTCTGTCAAAATTGCTTGATTCTAGTGTTAAAGTAAACATAGAAAATAAGTAAATAAATTTGTATACTATGTTATAATAAAATCCTATTGACAAAAGAAAGATTTGGTCAGTAAGTTATTGAATCTCTTGCTGCATCATAGGATAAAGAAATTATGATATAGTTAAGCAAATGTTGGAAATCAATGACAAATAACCGACTACAAACACATACATAAACCTGGATGAATCTCATGTATTTTTGAATAGAAAGATCCAGACACATACTATACAAATTGTAGAATTCCATTTATTAGCCATACATCTGTGGTGTGTTAAGTCAGAGGAGTGATTTCTCTTGTTTTGTGTGTGTGTGTGTGTGGCCCACTTAATGACTAAGGAAGATGTGAGCATAGGAGAGGAGCGGGTGCTATGGGGAGCTAAGGTGTAGCAATATATATGTTAAATTTCAAAAAACATATTATTTCATTAATTCCATGGGGAAAGGTTGGTCGTGGGAAATTTCATGATTCCTACCTCCTAATATAGCACAAGTTGGCATTTGTGTTTGTTGTAAGCTAATTTAAATCTATTTCACTCTGCTCAAAAAATGACAGAGTATTAAATGACCTTTAAAGGAAGATCATAAAACTAATCCTGGTCAAAAATTTAAAAATAATATTCAATCACATGAGAACCTATAAAGACTGAAACATGGTTTTTTCTTATTAATATATTGAAATACATAATAGAATAGTATTAAATTAATAAATACAGATCTCAATTCTAGTGAGACTAATATTAACTAATAGGAATTTTGGTGCTATGTATTTCTTCATATAAACTATTTTCACTGAATTTTTCTTTAAAAAATTACGTGAAGAAAAATATCAGAAGTAAAAAAGCTTAGAACATCAGTAACTTTACGGAGTTACAATATTCTCTCCTCACATACAGATATATTAAATATATGAATTTTTTAAAAACCTTAAATATAACATAAGTATTTAGAAAGGTTAGGTTAAAAATTCAAATTGGTTTTCAGATTTAAAGTAAATTATGATTACAGAATTATATAAAAACAGTATAAACTACATACAAAAGTAACAGTTTGCAGGTAAACAATGGTTATTTCTGGCTGAGGCCATTTAGTTTTCCTTTTGTTATTTTTTTTTTATGTCTTTTAAAATTATGATGCATTTTTCTTCCTATCATAAAAGTGAACAGTTAAATTTGTGTTCCCCTGTATTCTTCATTTTATTCTTTTGTCTATGTTTAGAATTTACATATTCTTAATATCAAAGCTGCATCATTTGAGAGCCCGGTCTAGCAAATATTTATTGAACATCTCTCTGTGTCAGTGCAACAGGGAATGCAGAGTTGCCACACAAAATACTTGCCCTCCGTACTTAACTCAGCAGCCCAAATTCATTAAACTCGAATAGATGGCTTGAAGACATGTCAAAATTGTTGTAATTACTGCTGAAATATAATTTTAAATACAGACTTTTTTCCTTTCATATAAATTTCAAATTAGAGTTCAATTAATTGTAAAATAATTTTAAGAATTCTTTGGAAAGACCTGTTTTTTCTATATGATTATGTAAACTTCCACATATATTACGAATGATAGTTAACATTAGGTGGCACTGTTTTTCTTTTGGGAAAAAAAAAAAACAGAAACCAAAATACAAAACCTAAAATCAAACAACTACATTTGTGCTCCTTTTGTCCATAATAGAATCTAAAGTATTTATAAAGAGGTAACATAATTAAGTTGTGGCAGATGCTTTGGAAATGTATTGGCTACTAAAAATTGTGCATGCTAGGTGTTCTGTGCAGTTATGTAATATGCTATAAAAAGAGGAACATACCTTAAGGTTCTGAGTTATGCATTCAATGAGTATACTTTATATTTTGTTTCTATATGATCATTCTGTCTGCTTTTACACAGTTTGCAAGTCATTATCTTGCAATTGAGAGCGTTTTTAGTGGTGAAGGGAAAAGGTAACTTCTAAACAGACGTGAAATTTAATTTAGTTATGATGGTATTGTTAATATTATATTCACATCTGCATTGTCATTATTGTGTTTGCTGAGCATCTGAAATCAGAATATGTTTGTTCACTTTGCTTACTATTATCTTTTGAAATGTTTCCTGTACCTTTAAGATTTAATTTATAGATTGCATATATTTTAAATAATTAACATGTTGATGTGAGCAACTAGTTTTCTTATGTCATACGTGTAAGTTGGCAACAAATAATGGGAAAATACACAAAATGACATTATTAACTGGTTAACCGCCTATTAAAAGACAAAGCTACTTATTTTGATGCTCTTTCAATGTTTATCATCTGTTAGCAGCACATTTTCAAACGATTTTTCTATTTTTGATCTTTTGAAATCAGTCTCTAATTTCATGCTATTTCTGCTAAAATATAAATTGTCAGTGGCTTTTCATCTTTAAAATATAATATTTAATTACTCTTTTTTTTGTGATTTTTAAATTACTTCAGTTTGAGAGTTCTTTTCTTGCTTTTGCTTTTTATTATATCTAAGAAATCATTGCCTAATCCAAGCAAGGTCATGAGGCCTGACTCTCATGTATTATTCTAAGTGTATTATGCTGTGGTCCTCCCTTATTTGAGAGGGAAATGCTTCAAGAAGCTGAGTGGATGTCTGAAACCATGAATAGTATCAAACTGCAAAATTCAAGGCCTTTGCCATCCTGACTAAGCACTAATCATAAACTGTGGCCATAAGTTCTTCTGTGCAACAGTAAAACTGGCCTGGATTTCTTCTTTCTTCTAAACAGTTTCATAGATAAAGATTCATTTTTACCATAGGTCTTAGCCCCCTCAGCATACAATATTTTTTTCTATTCTTAAGTTGAGAACTTTAACCTTTTCACTTAAAGAACATGCTTTATTGCTTCTCTTTGGCATATTCAAATTGCCACAATCTCCACTCTTGTGCTTTGGGCCTATTAAGTAAAATAATGGTTACTTGAACATTAGCACTGCCAGACCACAACAGCTGATCTGATAAATGAAAAAGCTACTAAATGACTAATAGATATGTAGTGTGTTCAGCATGGATTCACTGGACAAAGGTATGATTCTCCAGGTGGGATGGAGAGAGATGGGGCAAGACTTCATCACATTATTCAGAACAGCATGCAGTTTAAAACTTATGAAATCATACATGTGCATAGGAAAGTTATGTTCAGTTCATTCTACTGTCTTTCTCATTCCCATCCCCCCTTCCCTTCATTCACCTTTATCTAATCCAACAAACTTCTATACTTCCCCTCATTAGCCTCCCTTGTTATGGGTTAGTATCCACACGTCAGAGAGAACATCCAGCTTTTGGTTTCTTGGGACTGGCATATTTCTTAACATGATATTCTCCAGTTCCATCCACTTACTGGCAAATGCCATAATTTCGTTCATCTTTATGGTGGAGTAATATTCCATTGTGTATATATACCACATTTTCTTTAACCATTCATCTGTTGAAGGGCACCTAGGCTTGTTTAGTTTAGTTCCTGTGAACTGAGCAGCTACTAACATTGATGTGGCTCTGTAACTACAGTATGCTGACTGTAAGTCCTTTGGGTATATACCAAGGAGTGGGATAACTGAGTAAAACGGTGGTTCCATTCCACGTTTTTCTGAGGAATCTCCATACTGCTTTTCAGAGTAGTTGCACCAATTTGCAGGCCCACGAGCAATGTATGAGTGAATCTTTCCCCCAAATCTTTGCCGACTTTGTCTTGTATTCTTGATAATTGCCATTCCGACTAGAATGAGATGGAATCTCAGTGTAGTTTTAATTTAGATTTCTCTAATTGCTAGAGATGTTGAACATTTTTTCATGTATTTGTTGACCATTAGTGTTTCTTCTTCTGTGAAGTGCCTGTTCAGTTCCCTTGCCCATTTATCAATTGGGTTATTTGGTTTTTTTGGTGTTAAGTTTTTTGAGTTCTTTGTATATCCTGGAGATTAATGCTGCATCTGAGGTGCAGGTTGGTAAAGATTTTCAATCACAAGGATGGGATCAAAATTGTAATGGGTTGCACTCCATGTATGTATAATATGTGGATATATGCCCTATTGTCATGTATATATAAAAACAACAAATAAAGAAATTTTTTACAAAAGAGAAGTGCCATCAAGGATGAAAAAAGGCCTTATGAATTATTTATTTCTAGAACTTTCCATTTGATATTTAGAACTGTTGCTGACTATGGATAACTAAACTGGAAGGTAAAATATCAGATTAGGAGTGGCTACTGTAGTTTATTTTTTACATTTAAATATTTGATACATTTTGAGTTAATTTTTATCTGCAGTATAAGATAGGGCTTCGGCTTTCTTCTTTTTATATGATGATCTAGTTGATTCAGAACTATAGTTGAAAATATTTTCTTTTCCCATTAAATTGTCTTGGAATCCTTGTTGAAAATTAATTGACCTAAAATTCAGTGTTTATTTCTGGACACTCACTCTTATTCTACCACTTCATATGTTTATTCTTAGGCTAATAGCACATTGTCTTTTTTCCTATAGCTTTGTAGTAAGTTTTGAAATCAGGAAGTGTTTGTTCTTTGTTCTTTCTTGTTGTTTTTCAAGATTGTTTTGGCTATATTGTTTTGTTAAATGTATTCCTAATTATTTAATTTTGATGATAAATGGAAAATTTTAACTTCATTTGTAGTTTATTACTATTGTATACAAACACAATGTTTTTGTGTATTGAGTATACATCTTGCAACCTTGATGAATTTATTATCTGTAATCATTTTTTGTACAATCCTTATGATTACCTATATACAAAATCATATCATCTGCAAATAACATCTTGTTTTTTCTTTTCTGTTTGGGTTCATTTTATTTCATTTTCTTACTTATTCAACCTGAGTAGAACCTTCAGAACAATGTTGAATAGGACTAGTGAGAGGGGACATCCTTCTCTTATTCCTGATTTTAGAAGAAAAGTATCCACTATCAAGTCTGTTGGCTGGGCATTTTTTAAAATAGATACTCTTTATCAGATTGAGACAGTTCCTTTCTATTCCCAGTTTGTGGAGTGCTTATCATTATTGTTAACATGAAGGTGCACTACATTGTGTCAAATGTTCTGTCTTTTGAGATGATCATACGCCTTTTACTACTTATTCTATTAATATAAGACATTAATTGTGGTTGAATATCATTTTGTAGAAGTTCAGAGGGAAGTAATTATTGTATCCATATCTCTATTAAAAGTAGAAAAATCATACCCAACTGAGTACATATTTCTAAGAAAATGAGAATAAATTCTGAATATGAGACACATCTGTTTAATTCTAAAGTCAATGATCCTAATCCTTTGATGAAGAGCTAGTGGGAGTTCACAATGAAGACTTCATTTCAGACTACATTGATTTCCTTTAGTATCTGATTGGAATTCATAGAATTAAAAAATATGAACAGTTTGTCTCGGTTTAAGCAATATTTGTCATAGTACTACTACACTATAACACTTTTAAAGAAATGTATACCAGAAACTTGAACCTTATGTGGATTATTTACAACGTGATTGACCAATGAGCAAGTTAAAATGAGATTATTAGAGTGGTTTCTTATCCACTATGACTAGTGCTCCTATAAGAGGAGGGAATCTGGACACAGAGACAGACATACTCAGAAGAATAGAATGTGGATACATAGGAAGAACACCATTTAAAGGCCACAGAATGCCAGAAACTACCAGAAGCTAGAGAAGACTGGAACAGATTCTCCCTCACAAATCTTGGAAGGAATCAAACTTGCTGATACCTTCAGTTTGGGACCTCTAGCCTATAAGAAAATAAATTTGCGTTGTTTAATCTACCTTGATTGTTGTTCTTTGTTACAGAAGCACTAGAAATCTAATATAGTAGCAACTTTGTGTTAGATCTGAGAAGTCTGGATCTATCCATTCAATTAATTTTTCTATGAAGTGGATGGAGTCAGGTGTCAGTGCCCACCCCTTTGTTATTACCACATTATCCCATATAGTCTAAGGTTGGACTCGCAGTGCTTTGCCTGGACACCAGTGCCTTCTTTGTCAAAATATTGTGAATGAGTGAATAGATGATGTTTGCAGACATCCCCTACTGAATGACAGGAGATGGTAACTGAATATTTCAGATCCTTTCACACTGAGAAAAGATAACACTGGATTTTATGTTCTATTCTAGTTTCAGAGCTCCCCAGCAGCATTAAGCTCCAGTCATCCAGTTGTAACTGGGCCAATGATGCATTTATTAGCTGCCTCTTTCCCTTATTGGTGATTTCTTCACCTTCAAATTAGTTACATTCTCAAATCTTTGTTCAGAGTAAGCTTCTATGGGAACCCAAGCTAAAAATAATCCATATTTTCTAGATATATTGATTGTATTCTGTCAGGATCTCACATATCCTGAGAATTCCATGATAAAGAAGATAGACTTTGTAAGGTTAACCAGGTAGTAAGAATGACATTAAAGGGGCTGGGATTGTAGCTCAGTGGTAGGGCACTTGCCTCGCATCCATGAGGCACTGGTTTGATCCTCAGCACCACATAAAAATAAATAAATAAAATAAAGATATTGTGTTCATCTACAACTAAAAAAAATTTAAAAAAAAGAATAACATTAAAGAGTAAAAAACAACAAAAAGAATGATGTCATCAAGCTGTAGTAAGTATTACTGAATTTAGACTGGGGTTGGGATTCTAAGGTACTGGAGAGGCAGAAAAGACTTTCTTGAGGAAGGGACTGAAACTTTGAACTTTTACATAAGAAAATATATTTATTTCTCTCATATGTGTTTGTCTATTTTCCCATGTCACTACTTTTACCAAATGCACATTAGCCAGGCGCAGTGGTGCACGCCTGTAATCCCAGCAGCTTGAGAGGCTGAGACAGGAGGATCATGAGTTCAAAGCCAGCCTCAGCAAAAAGCAAGGTGCTAAGCAAGTCAGTGAGGCTGAGGTTGTAACTCTGTGGTTGAGTGTCCCTGAGTTCAATCCTGAGCACCAAAAAAAAAAAAAAGGCATATGGACATATTCTTAGTCAGTATACCTCCTTAGTGAGTATACCCACAACTCCTCTGTATCCATTCTAACACTTCAGCAACCTCAGTAGGAAGAAAATGACTACTTTCTGATATTTGTGATCATCCATTACCTGACTGACCTGGCTCAAATTGTGTGTGTTAAAAGAATAGTGACCATAGCATAGTCAAGATAACAGTCTCCTACTTTTTTAGAGATAATGCAGAATTAACTATAGTAGAGCTGGATCTAATTGTAGGAATTGCTTTGTATATTCTTTCCAGTAGAACACACTCTGATTTGCATTTTCCTTGTTTGTGAAATAGTTCGTCATGGCTGTAGGTGCTACTCTCTGTAAAAGATAGCATAAGGTTATCATATGAATTAACAGGCTCCTATTGTTAGCTATCCCAAAGTGTGCTGGCTGCAGCATATTACACCAAGTGATAAATAAATACAAACTGCACAGTATTTACCTTATCTGGAATAATACAAATATTAAGATCTAAAAAGAGGTATTTATTTCAGATGAAAATACCTTTTCTAAAGTTCATGTTCTTATTTGTTATTTCATTGGACTTTTATTTTCAATCATTCATTATTGGTTCTTTGAGCTAAACGTGAGTATAATAATTATGAACTTTCCCCTGCAGATATGACTGTTGGTATTTTAATAGATTCCACTGTTGACTTCATTGATTCTAGGAAAACAGCTCATTACTAAAAGTTCCCATTCATTTTGAATTTCCTTTTTGTATTTTTTTCAGGAAATTATCATTTAATGAACTACCATAGGTCTAGCGAAAGAAGAACTTGTTTTCAGAAGTTTACAGCTGTGTATGGATGGTAAAATTATTCTTAAACTTATTCATATATGACCTTTATTGCCATAGTCTCTACACATGAACTTCTAACTTTCTCTAGAATATTTAGATGTCCCACAAGTGCTTTGAATGAACAGGTTTGGCACTGACTAAATTTTATTTTCCTATGATGTATTTTGTATAAGTTTACCTATAATTTATTGAAGAAGACTGAAATCCGAAAATCAATTTTAATTTTATCTATTCCTTCATCTCATCTCATTTCAGAAGTCTCATCGCTTATGAAGCTCTCTGGATACCTCACTTCTGCAGTGTACTTGTTGGTTGATTTGTCCCTCTATTTATGTTTACCTGATGTTTTCTCATGGAAATTGAAGTTTTTCATTTTTTAACAAGTGTAACACAAGTGATCTATCCTTTAAAGTATAGCATATTTAGGTTATGTGATGCCAATATGTTTTATCATTGTTGATGTTAACCTCACTTACTGGTTAAGATGTTCTCTGCCACGTTTCTTCACTAAGTTACTTTTTTTCCCAATGTAATTAAAGCCTATCCTGGCAGAGAGTGTCTGTGTCTGCAAATAGTCTATTTTTACTTAATATTTTGACCACTAAAGGTTGTTTTAATCTTTTCATTGTGACTTGATACAGAAATTTATGGTTATGTAGCCTCTTCTTTTAGAAAAGGAAGTGATTAAAATAATATTATTATTCATCATCTTATGCAAAAGAGAATGTTCAATAGATTGTATTTAAATGGATCTTTATAAAATAGATCTGGATATAAATGAAAATAAGTTAAAAATTCAGAACAAATGGCTTAAAATGATAAATTTCACAACTGAAAAAATAACAAAATATATTGTCTTACATTTGGAAATGTTATTAAAACAAAATTAAATCCTAAAAATATTAAAATGTCTAAAACATCCTGACAATATATGAATATTTTAATAATGTTAAAGTTGTATATAATTTCAAAAAACGATATATTCAGATAGTAAGATTTATGAATATTTTTATATTTAAAGTTGCCATTCAACCTCAAAAAATCTTAAGCTAAACATAAATACAAATGACAAAATGTCAGAATTTCTATAAAAGTTACAGACTTTATGAAATTATGGATACAAAATACTTTTCTTGCTTTTTGTTTGCTAGATCTACTTACCTACAATATCACTTTACACATTTAGATGAAAATGGGAAATACATATTTTTCTGTTTATCCTTTGATCTATTTTGATTGAATAATAATGTTCAGAGAACATTTTTCTGCATTTTATCTACAAGAAATAAAAGATTGTAATTACTGAAGGCTTATTTAATGACAGCCAATGAAGCAGGTGGATCAGATTAATTTATTTAGGTTTCTGCCTATGATTTCCAAGTAGAGGGCAATATTATAGGAAAATAATTTGATAAGTACTTCAAAGGAACAGTCATGATTAAGGCCAAAGCTGCTGTGTAAAAATTAAATGGAGAAACTTTATCAGTTGGAAAACTGAAGTGAAATAGGTTATATAATGTGTGCAAGGTCACATTGGCAGTGATTCAAAAGGCTGGATTATACTTCAAGTTGCTTTTTAGAGTCCAAGCTCTTGCTATTATGGCAACCTTTGGACAGATAATACTGAGTGTTTAGTAATTCCCAATTCTCCCTTCCCTGAACCGAGAATAGTGCCTTAAGCAATGCTATCCTCAGAGATCTAGTAAATCTAGTAGATTTGAGTCCACTTATTTTAGTCAAAAATCTCTCCTCACCATTTCTGAATTCAACTGATATAGGTGCTCAGATTTCATTTGGAAAGCAGATCTCTGTTGTTCAGTAGCATTCCTAGGGATCCACTCCTGTTGGTTCATGTTTGAGCCTGATGGCAACTTTCAAAGTAAAGCATTATGTCTGTTTCCTATCTGAGAACTGGCAACTTCACTTATATTGGTATGGTTTATATCCTGAACTGTATAACTTCCTCTCAACTCATCCTTTCAGTTTTTTTCCTTGTTCCAGCACAGATTTCTCCTGATATCAGTTACAGCCACTCTAAGGTGCCTAGAATGAATAAATTGCAATAACCAAAATCGTTGTAGACCCTGCTCAGTATCTCCTTCCCTTGAAACCCAGTATTATCTTTGTTCTAATATATTCTTCCTTTAGCATAGGAATAAATGTTGGCTATGGATGTTGTAATGGACATAGATTGTTATTTTCCCAGCATTCAGCCACACCACATCTTCTTGCTACAGTTGCCTTGCTTTTGCCTTCTAGAAACTGTCCTTTTTACTCTAAATTCTTCAGGTAAAGCACTCCCAATCTGTGACTGGTTCAAACATGGGATATGTACTCAACCCAATTCACACCAGCTGGAGCCAACAAAACCAAAGATAAGATTTTAGAACTCTTAGGGAAGCATTCTGTCTCTTTTCCACTGGATACCTTTGGGATTTTTGCAGTCCTGTGAACATCACTTGTGGAGGGACATCTGAGAAATGAGTTAGCATAGAGCTCAACAGGCACAGAAAGGTAAAACATGTTCTGGGATATTGTTTACATCTTTATCAATCTATACCTGAGGCTGATTATCCTTGATCATTTCATTTAAAGCCAACAGTGAATCTATTATTAGCCTAGACTAATTTTAGTTAGACTTTCTGTCATTTTTTCAGAAACATACAACACTAGAGATAGTGCCATGTAATATAAGCTAGCCTGAAACTATCCAGAACAAGCATACTAGAATCTCTTAGGCATTATCATTTCTTGGATTTTCTAAAAACATTACTAAAGATATGTAGCATTTTATGCCTAGTAATATTTTTTTTTCTGTTTTACTTCTGATCTAATTGAATATCCCATGATTAACATCCAGAAGATAAAACATAGTGTTAAGCTTTTTTAAAATTATACTTTAACTTTATTTCATATTTAATGATACAGATATTGTAAATTGAATTTCAGCTGATACATTTTTATACAGTTAATACATCAGTTGATACACATACTGAATTTCACTATCTACATTTCATAGATATCAATCTGCTAAAAATGTGACAAAATATGCTGATTGAAATTGCTTGGTAAGCTGAATTTTTTGCTGAGTCATCATTATGGGTAGTACATTATTTTCACATTTTCCCAAATGTGCATATAAATCTTTGTTGGCTCTTTTATTTGTGCATCCTCTGTTTTCTAATTGCGTGAGAAAAGGCAAATAAAATGGCCAGTTGAACACTTTGAAGGTTATTCAACCATGGCATGCTCTAATGTTTGAGAAACAGATGGGGCATATTAAAGTAACAAACAGTAAAAAAAAAAAAAAAAGTTTCCAATGCCCTTGAATTGTTCTTGAACCCATTCTGTATTTGAACATTGTAGCAGGAAAATTACCAAAAGTTTAGCACATCTACCAAACTGGAATCCAATTTTCACAGTGGGTTCCTACTGTGCCTAAATTATTGCCACATACCCACCGACCTTAAGTCATCTCTTCCTATTATTAAATGCAGGACTGATACAATTTCCATGATTATATCTGTAGACCTTTTACCGTTCAAGACAGGAGTATGGCAAAAGTTCTGTGGATGGTTCACTTAACAACATTGCCTTTGCACTGCGTGGTGGTGCACCTCTGTAATAATCTCAGTAACTCGGGAGGCTGAGGCAGGAGGATTGCAAGTTTGAGGCCAGCCTGGGGATTTAATGAGACATATTTACCAATAAATATATTTGGTAAATTTATTTACCAAAATAAAATAAAATGACCTGGGGATGTAGCTCAGTGGCAAAAAAAAAAAAAAAAAAAATGCTGCTCTGCTGCTTTTTATATATAAACACCCCTCCCCCAGAGCATTTCTTGATGTTGTATAAAGTGTATTTCTCATCTCTAATGTGTCTTCTTAATTTCTTTATAGTTCCTTAAGATTTTCTCAGGAGCTTTCAGTGCCATCTTCAGATATAATTAACAGAAAAAATGAGAAAAATGAGATGTCATTAGAAAATTAAAATACTCTTTTCACAAATCTGATTCAAATGAATTATTTGAAAAAAAAGTGCTATCTAAATCCTCCAAGAAAAAAAAATATATACATATGGAAATATATATATATGGTAATATAATACATATATTGTATATAGATGTATCATTATATATGTATAATGTACATGTATAATGTTCACATATAATGTCACCAACACATTAAATAACTTGAACTTTCAATAGAAATAAATTACAAGAACATGAGCTTATCAAAACTTACTATGGATACTTTTAAAAACTTACCTTCCAAATTAACTTGAATTATATTAGTGACATTTCATTTTAGATTTGTGTAGAAGTTCTAAATATCATGAAGACAAAACTTGAGTGTGGCAGAATATATTAATAAAATCCATCAACTCTTCATGACTTTTTTATTTATCAACTGTATATCCCTTTAGCCACAAGCTTTTAACTACTATTGTGACAAAACTAGTTTTAAGTTATCAGGAACAAAAATCAGATGCTTAACAGAGTTTTAATACATTAGATATTACTGTGGACTCTCATGCTGTGGAGGCGCCTCAGCTGAAAGGCTTTAAATTAGTAATAGCCAATCTGCCCCTATAAAATATTTCCTAGAAGATATAGCCTCCGGTTCTGAACACGACCAACCAAAATGAAAGCACATTCTACAGACAGACCTCTGGGTCTGAAATATGCCAAGCTCTGCTTAATAAATAAATCTGATTTATGGGCATTAAGTATAAAGTTTATTCATGGCTATGTAATGGATGTTTTGCAGAGGCCATTTCTACATACACAATATTTTATTTTTCACAGTGGGAGGAGTGGGTTCTTCATGGAAATTAAAAGGAGAATGGTTTATTTTATAAGTGCTCTTCTACCCTTTCATTTCTGAATCAGAAATATAATTTCTCTCCATTATATGTCCCTGCCTTAAGTGAAGAGAAAGATGCAGAAATGAAATGGAGAGCAGAATATTTGTCAGCTATACTAGGATCTCAGAGTGAGCTTGAGATTCATTATATTAGCATAAGAGTAGACCATAATTATGTCATTGAGTGATATTTATATACGAAGGTAGTGGATATAAACATACACAGATAAGCATATTACACACATGCACACACAGAACTCAATTAAAGGGTGCTCTATTTCCATCCCGTGTGTTAACATTAACATTTTTCTGTTTTATTGTTATTTGATGCATTTAAAATAATACGTGTAAAATATACACAAGTATAAACAAGTACTAAGATAGTTTCTGGTATGCCTACTATCCAGAATAAGAAATAGAACATTCCTAACTTCTCCATGATTCTTCTCATAAAATATCTTTTCTTTATTCCTAATAGATATTCTTTAATCATGAAATTTTGTTTATTATTTCTGTGCATGTGTGATTTTAGTACAAAGTATACATATATAATTTAGTACAAATTCTATAATATATAAATTATAAATATAATTTAATACAAATTATGCACAAATTTTATATATATATTTTATATGTATAATTATATACACATATGTGTATATATATAATATATTTTATATATATATTTTATATGTATAATTATATACACATAATTTGGTAAAATTTTGCATGTTTATATTTGCTTTTGTTTATATTTTGTGCATGCATAATATGTATTCACATATTAATTGTATATATTTTATTACTAATTATTTTTAGAATCAGTATTATTTTTCTAATGGTTGGTCACAATGGATGTAGTTGCCTGTCTTTACTGTTCACAGCTTTATAACATTGCATTTTGTTAATACACCACAAAATATTAATCTAGCTTTCATTGGAATACTTTCTATGTTGTATAGTAATGAATTCTGCTATCATTAACATTATTAGACATGTATCTATTAAGCATTTCTGGAACTCTGGATGCATTCATGTTAGCCTTTATTAAATAATGCCAAGTACTTTCAAAATATGCTTACAAATTTATACTTTTATTAGATATAAATTTTAAAATTTTAACACTTTGGTTGCCACTCAGTCACTTGGTGGTGTCATATTTTTGTATTTCACTATTTTATTTCATAAGGAACATTTTAATTTGCATGTCCCTGATTTTGTGAGGTTGATCTTTCATGCTTCTGAACATTTTTGATTTATTTTCCATCTAATGCATAATAAATTTGTTTATATTTCCATGTAAGTATAAACATACTTTAAATATTCTTTGCCTGGTTTTCTTTGTAAATTTGTCTTTTTTCTTTTTATTCCACTACATTTTCAGCTTTACATACAGCAAATATATTTACCCAGTTTATGGTTGTATATTTCTTTTTGGGGGGGTGGTACCAGAGATTGAACTCAGGGTTACTCAACTTCTGAGCCATATAGCCAGTCCTATTTTGTATTTTATTTAAAGACAGGGTCTCACTGAGTTGCTTAGTAGCTCACTATTGCTAAGACTGGCTTTGAACTTATGATCTTCCTGCTTCAGCCTCCCAAACTGTTGGGATTACAGGCATGCGCAACTGAGCCCAGTGGTTGTATATTTCTTTTAGTTCATATTATCACGGGTTCCTCTTTAGCTCTAGCTCTCAGAAGTCTTCTGGTAGGAGCAGGATTATATGGACTTCTTACTGATGCTGCCCAACTGTGAAGTAGAGCCTGGGACTGAGCCAAACAAAAAAATAACCTAATGTGAATGCCTTCAAATCTGCTCTTGGCATTTTTTATTGACTGCAACCAGTGGGATACCAAGGGCAATGTAACCTAGGTGATGACATTCACAGGGATTAGACCTTGACAAAGGAGAACAAAATATGAATCTGGGATGAAATGTGAGCTCTGCTTCCAGAAAATAGCAGGGAGTTGCAGGCCTAGACAGGAAGTGGCAGAACATGAGTAGGTGTGGGCTTATAAGGTTATAGGCCAAAGGAAACAGGTACAAGGATGTTTAAAGGAGAGTTTCATGACAAATTTTCACTTGTAACACAGAATTGAATATCACATTGGAATACTGCAGGTGATCCTATTGGTTTGTTGTGATATTTCCTTGAAATTTAGATATGAAAATGGAGTATAGAAAATTAGGTGGGCTGTTAGAACATCCTCAAATTTATATTTGTGAAAGATATCATGAATTTACTTTATAAGTGGAAGTATCAGGGCTGACAGTATCCATTTTGCACTGATAAGGGAAGGAAGTTTTTGTAAAAAAGGTAATGAATTTTTGAGGCCTGGCTTATTTCTCTTGGATATGGAGAAGCCAGTCCAAAATAAGTAAAAAAAGAGAAGAAAATAGAATGAAATTGGGGTGAGGGTCCATCAAAATAGAAGAAGTATTAGTGGAGTAGAGGAAGGGGATTAAGAAGGATGGAGGAGGGTAGGGGTAAGGGAAGAACAGGGAAATGAATCTTATCTAACTTTCTTATGTACATATATGGATAAACCACAGTGAATCTCTCCATTATGTATACCCACAAGACACTAAAAATAACTATTTAAGTGAATAGCAGAAAGATCAGCAGAAGAGAGAGCAGGGAACAGGAAGAGAGAAGGAGAGGGAAAGAGGAAGTCCTGGGGATTGAATTAAAGCAAATTATACTCCATGTTTTAATAGTTATATCAAAATGAATCTTAATGTTATGTTGAAGTAGGACAGATGAGGCTAGACACCGAGGGAATAGCAGGAAGCAGGTTTATTAGCTGCAGCTAGGTTCAAAAGGGGGGCTTTTCACCTCCATCAAATCACCCCTCTGAACCCCAAGTTCCCAAAGTTTTAGAACTTTATACCCAGTGTGTAAAAGGAGGGGGTCAGAGGCTCACAATCTATAGAAGTTCAGTAAAAGTAGCTTTTATACTGTTCTGGGCACCCAATTCAAGCCAAGGATAATTTCTGTGAAAATCAGTGACTGGGAAAGGGAGAGTCTTCCTCCCCTTTCTCCCATCAGCTGGCTCCACAGGACCTGACTACAGTCCTTTGAGATGCAAAATCCTCTTTGAAGCTCTTAGGTTAGTTTTTCTTAACACACTGTGTTTCTGCAGGCATATCCCCTGCCTGAAAATTCTTTTGCAGAAGTTTTGTTGAGAGTTGGAGAACAAATTATAGTGGGGTTCTCTGGAGAAAATTAAGATTTCTTGTGAAGAAGGGGGATGCCACTACAATGTATAACTAAAAAGAAGCAATAAATAGATTATTTTTAAAAGGTAATGAAGAATGCACAGGAGAGGCACCGGCATGCTGGAGAAGTTCAGTGGTTAAGTATATGATGCAGGCCACAACTGATGGTAAGCATATGATGCTGATTCTGAAACGATAGAGGCCCCATCACAACATTTTCATCAGAAGCAAGATGGTCGTAATTCTTGTAATAGGCAGATATATTACCATGGCCTTTAGGAATCCTTGACAAATAGAGGTTATGGCCTCCATCTTATAGCCCATTCAGTTCATCCTGTTGGCTTTTGCAAAGACCAGGTAGGTAATGTTGAGATCACAATATGCAATCATAAACTTGAGAAGGTATTTTATCCAATCTCAAATGCTTTTCAGTTCTTTTATTTTTACTGATGCAGAGCAACACAGCCTCTGGCACTTGGTAAGCTGCTGTTCATCTTCATCCATCATGAGTAGGACAGGTCTTGGGAATTCACCATTACCTACCAAAGACAGTATTGTACTTTCACTTTCTTGCTTCTAGGCTGTGCTAATTCTCATACTGTCTGTCAATATGTTTCTTGGGCATTTACACTTTCATGTGTATATAACTCCTCTGGAGATCATGTTCAAGATTTTGATACAGGAGTACTGGTGTAGGATATGAGACTAAATTTCTAATAGGTTGCTAGATAATAGTAATAGTACTTAGCAAAGAGATAGATATCTTGACTATCTTCACAAGTGGGGGGATATCATGCTGGTTCTCTCGATTAGTAATATTATGCAAATTGAACTTGCTGAAGAAAAACCTACTAGTAACCTACATGTGCTAATGAGCCAATTGGATGCCAGAAGATAAAAAAGAAACCTTATGAAAATTTAGCATCCTGATAACCCAAAGGATGTGTTTCTGTGGTTTCAGTCATTATGTTGTCATCTCTAAAATTCAAAATGGTACTGGGCCTCACATCTTGAGAAGATCCACAGCATTTGGTTGTCCTCTTTGAATTTTAGAGATTCATATAGTGATCTTAGGAATTCTTCTGTAACCTATGTATCAAGTGACTTGGAAGACTGCTAGCTTCAAGGGTAGCTTGAGAGAGAGCAGTGCAAGCTTTCCTGAAACTTGGGCCACATGACTCACCATGGTTCTGACAGATAAAAATACTTTTTGGATACCTCTGCTCTGCTTCCTTAGAAGAGTCTTAAAAAAGATCCATATATTTTTGCAGCAAGCCCTTTGTATAGAACTAGATTTTGTTTTGAAAAACAATTTCAGAAAAAAACTGAGATCCTGACTGTGGGGTACTAATTTTCTTTGTGACATGCTCTTCTTATTGTGAGTAGTGTTAATAAAATATACTGACTTTAAAAGCTACACGAGCACAGTTCAGTTTACAGTAAATGTGGTACATTCAGGGTTAGGCTTGAGCATGTCTAAAATGCACAAAAGAAATTTTATGAACAAATCACCCGTTTCTGTAGTTCTTGTGTTGCTTCCTCAACATAGAGACTTGCCCATGATCTCCTTAGACAACAAAGAAATAAAAGACTAGAAACTTTTCCACAGATGGTTGTGAGCAAGTTGTTGATACTAACCAAGAATAAACTGCTGTGGGTTTGGACACCTACTCATGGATACTTCTGAATGACAATAGTGAAAGAAAATTGTCCTATTTTTTTGAGCAATATAATTGTTCCAGTTTGCATGGAAGGAGATGTATCCTAAAGTGTGAATCTACTCTGACTTCTTTACAGTGCTGAGCAAGTTAGCTTATTAATATCCTGAGAGAGAACTACTGCTGCATGGAAGAAAGCAAAGACCATCACTATGCTGACCACCAGAAATAGGAATCCAAATTCTTGCATTCATTGCATTTGATCTACAGTTTTGTCAATTGTCTCAGTTTAGTGAGAAAGAAAACATACGCAACAAGTTATATGAAGTGAGTTCATCACTGAGCAATAAGCAGAAAGAGATAAAAGAAGTTTTGGATGTGTTGTGAGCTGGTCCTTCATTGCCATTGTGGTACATGTGTAGAATAGCTAACTAATTTCTCAGCAAAGGTACCAGCTCGATGCACACATTCTGAGAAAGGTTGGTATACTATTCTCAAAAATAAATAAATAAACAAACAAACATATGAACTCAAACAAACATATGAACTCAGTCCTCATATTTGGACTATACTGTCAGCAGCTGGAAGATACTTGTCTGAGAAACCATATATTCAAAGTTCACCCCTTCACCATCTCACGGTCACTTCTAATGACCTTTATGTAGACTTTTATTTCCTTTCCCTGTGATCTCTTTTTCTTCATGATTATATGTCTCCCATAGTTGTAATGCTTTGGCCTATGGCTATATTTTTATGATCAAAAAAATTGTATATAAATTTAAATATTTTAGCAAGCAATTTAAATACTTTATCTTTTATTTTTATTATATTTTCATGATTGCACCCAAATGGCAATATCATGTGTTAATCATTTATATGTTGATAGAGCTTAGAGGATATATTTATATTATGCCAGGACATGTAGCCTATAATAGAAGAAACATATAAAAATACTTATTAAATATGGATGGTTCATACTAAATAGAGAAGTATTTGAGAATAGAGTGCACATAAAATGAATATAATTGAAGAGAAATTCAGGCTGCTATGAAAAAGGAAGAGTAAAAATTAACATTTGAGAAGGTAGGGAAACTGAAAGAAGAAGATGGAATGTGCTTTTCCTATTGTTCATCCTCTAGTCTTGATGGATATATAAATGATGGATTTTACACATAAAATTTCAGTTTCAATATGTTAATCAAGTTTTCTGTGCAAATCTTTTATAACATTTCACCTTGATATAAAAATAGTCTCACATAGAATATAATTTATGGAATAATGGTGGATATGACACATTTTTGTCTCTCCTTTAAATAGGCACAGAGCTCAAGCAAATCTATTGTAATGCAAATAAGATGATTATTATAATTTTAAATGGATATTTTCAAAAGTAGTTATTGTCTGTCAATAATGTTTATGATTATCCCAAATACTATAATGGCTCTCTTGGGATATTGAAATGCAAGGACAAATAAGTAGATTTCAGAACAGATCTTAATAGAGGCAAATAAAATCCTGTTAGCTGTTTATTTTGAATAATTTCCTTACTTTTTTTAGATTTTTAGGGCCAAGAGATATAATACGTATTTATTTATGTTGTTTCAAAAATTCTTCCATCTTCTCCTTTGATCCTGACATACTTGGGTAAGAGGATTATTTTATCTATTTTAAGACAGTACTTTGAAACTGTTAGTAGTTGTTACGGATGGTATTATTTGATAATGCTAACTTCACTACAAATGAGAAAATTTATGCTATATATGCATAATTTTAATGTGGATTACCAAAATAACTATAAAAAATAAAGCAACGGTGGAATTTCCTGGTTATCAGCAATTCATATGAAATTTTAATAATTGAGTTAAATATAGGGGCACAGATAATAGTTTGTTCTTCTAAAATATTTTTAAAATGTGTGTATTACAAGGTTTTCATGTGCAATCACACTGAAAAAAATAACCTAAATATCTGAACAAACTATAATGATAATAATGTGTTATTCAGTCAATCAGACAAAACGTTGAGAAAGTAAAAGAATAGTGATTATTTTTACATACAGCAGTTTATATATTTGGAAACATTTCCCATGCTGGACATCACTTTATTCTTATAATAATCCTATGACATTTTATTATCAGTTAATATAAGAAAAGCATTGTAATGATAGTTTAAATTATCATTATTTGTTTCATTATTAATATATGATCTTGTTTCCAGTATTTTGTCTCATGTTTACTCTTTTTAAATGTTTTTCATTGTGGCTTTTTATTAGTGCATTTTGCTGTATTAAATTTTGCAATTTATGGATTAATAATATAAACTACCTAGACTATTACTTTTTATGGGTTAAATTTATGACATTATAAAGAAAGATATTAAACAAGTATTCAATAATTTATACATAAATAAGCAGAGTATTAAAGAATTACATTGTAAATTCTTATATTAAAGTGAATAATATTACAGATCAAATTGTAGGATCTCACTAAATAGAATTTCCAAGATGCATACCTAAGAGAAATATGCAAGAAGTAAATATCAGTACTGAAAAGAAGGACCAAGAGCTAAAATAGATGTTTCATAATGACAAAGAGTAAATTCACATAATATGATTACAAAAATTTTATTTTCTCCTGAGATTTCTTCTTTCAGCTCTGTGTTAATCTCTAACTGTATTTGTTATTATTTTCTAGTTTCATTCCCTTGTTGTCCAGAGAAAACATGATATAATTTTTATTGCTTAAATTTTGTTAAGGTGTATTTTGTGGCCCAGAAGTTGGTTTATCTTAGTTAATGTTACATGTTTGTTTGAGAAGATCATGTAATCTGCTTCCATAGGAAGTAGTCTATAGATATCAATTATATCCTGCTGACTGATGGTGCTCTTGAATTCAACTTTGTCCTTAGTGACTTCTTGCCTGTGGATCTGCCCATTTCAGATAGAGGCATTAAAATATCCAACTATAATAGTGGATTTGTCTACTTTTCCTTCCAGTTTTAATCTCATATAATTTGACATTCTGTGAGGTGCACACATTTGAAGACTGCTATCAGTCTACCCTTTTATCATTATATATTATCTCTAAATTATTTTTTTTTGCTCTGAAATCTGCTCTGTCTGAAATTAAAATATCTACTTCCACCTTCCTCTGATTAGTGTTGTATGGTAAATCTTTCCCCATTACTTTACTTTGAATGGACATATGCCTTTATATTTAAAGTGGGCTTTATGGAGATAACATAATTATGTCTTGTTTTTTGATCCATTTTGGCAATCTCTATTTTGCTTACACCATTGATGTTCAAGGTGATCATTGATACAGTTGGATTAATTTCTACCCTACTTGTCACTCTTGCATTTGATGCTCCTGTCCTTTGTTTATATTTTTGTCTCCACGCGTTTTTTGCCTTTTGTGGTTTTAATTGAACATTTCTTGGATTCTATTTACTTTCCTTTCTTAGAATATCAGTTATACTACCACTTCTTTTTTTGTCTTAACATATTTGCAAAATGCATTTACAATTCAGTCAAGTTCACATAATGAAACAAAATACTACTTCATGGATAATCCCATATCTGGTTGGTTTGGTTGGTTTTGTTATTTTGACACTGGAGATTAAACCCAGGGGCACTTTACCACTGAGCCACATCCTCAGTCTTTTTATTTTTTATTTTTTATTTTGAGGCAGGGTCTTGCTAAGTTTCTGATACTGGTCTCAAACTTGCAGTCCTCACCTCAGCCTCATGAATCTCTAAGATTATAAGCATGTGCCACCACTCCCAATGCACATATCTTATAATAACAAAGCCTCCCTAATTTGTCCCTTCCATCCATCTTTGTTATTATTCATTTATTTATAATTAAACATATTTACACATAAACATATGCTTATGCATGCTTATATATTCATGCATAATTTTATAATAATTTTCATATAATTTATACATAAACACACACACACACACACACACACACACATACACCATACATATGACTGTCCTAGGGAATATTCTAGTATCTGGCAAGATATTTCTGGGTGTGTCTGTCTATAAGGGTATTTTCAGAACAGATTTTTTTTCTTTTGATACTGGGGATTGAGCCCAGGGGTGCTTTGCCACTGGGTTCTACCTCTATCCCTTTTTATTTTATTTTTACACAGGGTCTCACTAATTTCCTGAGACTAGCCTCGAAATTGCAATCTTGCTGCCTCAGCCTCCCCACAGATTATAGGTGTACACCATGGTGCCTGGCTTTTTAAATCTGTATACAAAGTAAAGATCACTTCCATCAATGCTGGTAAACTTCATCCAATCTATTGAGGGCATGGATGGAAGAAAAAGGCTGAAGAAGGGCAAATTTGCTTTCTCTTCAACTGGAATATTGATCTTCTCCTGAACTCAGGCATCCTGGCTCCTGTCAATCGTAGGCCTTTGGCTCTATGGTTTGCTCCAGTGTACACACACTTCAGCTGGCTCTCATGAGTTAGCCTAGGAATGAGAATTTTAACATTAGCTCCCCTGGTTCTCAGACCTTGGATATGGACTGAAATTATACCACTGGCTCTCTTGGTTCTCCAGGTTTTGGACAGCATATTGTGGGTATTCTGAGAGTCCATGATTGATTGAGCCAATTCTTATAATAAATTTCTTCTTATAAAATTTTCTCTTACATATCTGTGTGTATATTCTATTGGTTCTTTTGTCTAAAAAACTCTGACCAATACTATATATATACTTGTACATATGGATATATTCACAATTGAGTGCATTGTTGCTATTATTATGTTAAACAAACTACAATCTGTTAAATAAAGAGTAAGAAAAGTTTTCATTTCATCTTTATATTCCTTCTCTTATGCCATTCCTTCCACAATGCTGATAATGTAATTTTTCTTCTCTCTGAAGAATTTCTTGTCATTTTCTTTTTTTGAGGCATTTCTACTGGGAACAAATTCTCTCAACATTTTTTTTTTGTTTGAGAACAAAAAGAACACTTTTCATGGAGAATACTGCAGGGTACAGAATTCTATGTTGGTGGGTATTTTCCTTCAAATGTTTAAACATTTTATTCTGCTCTCTTCTTGCTTTCATGATTTCTGTAAAGTCAGATGTAATTTTTATATTTTCTCCTCCATGGGTGAAGTGTTTTTTTTTTTTTTTTCCAATGTGTTCCTTAAAGCATTTTCTTTATCTTTCTTTCTTCTTTTTTTTTTTGTTTGAAGTTTGCATACAGTATACCTAGGTGTAGTGTGTTTTCATTTAGCTCATTTGCTTTTGGCATTTACCCTTCTTGATGATCTCGGAGATTACTGAATCTGTGGTTTAGTGTCTGATGTTAATTAGGAGGAAGGCTTTGTCTTCAAATTGTGTTTGTTTTTCTTTCTTTTATGGTATTCCCATAATGTGTATATTATAACTCTTCTAGTTATCCCATAATTCTTGGATATTCTGTTTGGCTGTTGTGTACAGTTTCTTTGTTTTGTTTTGTTTTTGAGTTTGCTTTTCAATTTTCAAAGTTTATACTGAGATATTCTTTCTTCAGTTGTGTTCAGTCTACTAACAAATCCATTAAAAACATTTTTCATTTCTGTAACAGTGTTTTTGGTCTCTGATATTTCTTTTTTGATTTTTTTCTTACAACTTTCAACTCTTGACATAGTCCATGTGTTCTTCGATATTGTCCACCATGCTTACCGTATCAAATTCTGGTTTTTATACTTGTTCAATCTATATGAACTACTTTGAGGGTTTTTTTTTTGTATGTTTGTTTGTTCTGTTTTATTTTGCCTTTTAGTGTGCCTCATAATTTTTTTGTTCAAGACACCCATGATGTACTGGGCAGAAGGAACTGTGGCAAATAGACCTTTAGCAACATAAGGTGTGGAGACAGGAGAAGCATTGTATGGTCTGATGATTACATCTCAGTCTTTTTTTTTTTTTTGGTTCTGGGAGATTGAACCAGGGCTCTTACCACCTAGTCACATCCCTAGCCCTATTTATTTGTTTGTTTGTTTTGAGCCAGGGTCTTTCTAAGTTGCTAAGGGCCTGCTCAGTTGCTGAGGCTGGCTTTGAACTTGTGATCCTCCTACCTCAGCCTCTGGAGCTGCCCTTCATATCTCAGTCTTTTAATGAACCTGGACTATAAACTTCACCAGTAATTTTCAGGTTTTTCTTCCCCCTTGAGTAAAACACCATGATTGGAAAGGGCTGGAATTTTAGAATTTTTCTTCCTTCTCCCATTTGGAAAGCTAGAGGACCCCCAATAGGTTATTTTCTCTCTAGCAGGTCAGTTTGACTCTGATAAAAACCCAGTAGTTCATGCTCTGATCAGATAGCTTTGTCCAAGGGCCTTCCTTATTAAGAATAGAATGCTCCCATGTTTAAATAGTTCCATTTCCTCTTCTTCTGCCAGAAACATGAGGGATTTCTTTTTTTTCTCTGATAATCACTGTGGGTCCTGGTAGAATCCCAGGAGGTAAAATTCACAAAAATGGGTGTGGATTCTTCTATGACTGGGCTCCCTGGAGTTTTTAACTCTGAGTTTTCCACATTGGAGCACCCACAATTTAGTTTAGATTCTCTTACCCTTGTCCTGATTCCCACAGAGATTACTGCACATGGGTTTTGGTTCTGTAAAGTTGTGAATCTCTCTAATTTAGGGGGAAGCAGTTATCCCAAGACTTCAATTCTTTGACAGATTTAAGATGACTTGTTGATTTTTCATTGTGCTTAGGTTTTTACTTTTTGTTAGGAAGGAATAGTGATTTCTGAGTTCCTCTTATGTCTTGCATGTACTTACCAAGTGATATTTCAAAATGCTGTTGTGATGTTAACTGAAATTCTAAAAAATTGGTAATTAATTTGAAAGAAATTGACTACTTCACAATATTAAAGAATTGTATCTAGTTACACATTGCATATTTCCATTTATGTTGGCAGCTTTTGTGTTCTTTCCTAAATTTTAAAAATATTTACTTAAAGATTTTTTGGGGGGAGACAGGGGTCCCAGGGATTGAACTCAGGGGTACTCGCCAACTGAGCCACATCCCTAGCCCTATTTTGTGTTTTATGTAGAGTCAGGGTCTCACTGAGTTGCTTAGCACCTTGCTTTTGCTGAGGCTGGCTTTGAACTCGCAATTCTCCTGTCTCAGCCTCCCAAAGTTCTGGGATTATAGGCGTGTGCCACCGTACCTGGCTACTTAAAGATTTTATTGATTCATCAGTAATATTATGCATTCCAGTTGAACCCTGAAACATTTAAAAAATTAAATTCTATAATTGCTTACTGCCCAAATGGAGAAAATAGATGGTATTTGTTTTCAATATTTGTCCTATATCAGACAAACCATTTGACTTATTTTAAATAAGCAGAGTTTTTTTTTTAACTGATCTTTAATGAGCAACACAAAATTTATTTTATGTATGTTTCAAGTATAATTTCTTTGGAAATACTTTTTATTGAAAGAATAAAAATAACAGATATTTCCATTTCACATTATATATTTTAAAAGCATTTTGGCTATAATGTCATCCAAAAATTATGTTTCTAATATTTAGATATTTGTGAAAATTAATAATCATAATTAATGTCTCCTTGATATTGATAATGTGACACATAATGACTTACACTCATTTATTTACCAACTCAATTCAATTTTATAGTTAATAAAGCTGAGCTGGACAGACCAGTAAATTATCCAAAGCCATATATAGAAAATTACAGTATTAAAATTCAAACCCATAACACTGATATTCAAAGTTGCAGCTCTTAACTACTGTAAAATATACTTAATTTTACTATAATTTTTTAAATTGAGGATGAAACCCAAGAATGCTTAACCATTATCCCCAGCCCTTTTATTTATTTTTTTATTTTAAAATAGGGTCTTACTAAATTGCTGAGACTGATTTTGAACTTGTGATCCTCCTGCCTGAGGCTCTCGAGCTGTTGAGATTATGGGCATGTGCTGAGCCCTTAATTCTGATATAATTCTTAGATGATAAAATATATTAAGGCTGATATACTAAAATGAGCCTTTAAATTTTAATTTACAGTATGTTAAATATTAAATGCTTTCTTTAATGTTACTAGTTCTAAGATCCATGTAATTTCATGAATCCTAATCTATTTTTGTTTCTCCTTTTGTTACCCTGTGATTTTTCATCAGTTTTTTTTTTTTTTGATAACAAAAGATAGTGTGAGAAATTGAACAAAAGGATCTACTTAGGCTTTTCTTCAGCATTGTGTAGTTTCAAAGCCATTCTACTTAATGTAATAATCTTTATGTGTGTATATATATCTAAAGTTTGTCCAAAAATAACACTTAAAATAACAATTTTATCCAGAAGAAAAGTACAGAATGATGTAATTGTTTCAATGTGGGGCTCACCTAGGCAAAATATAGATTTTTTTTAAGAAACAGGAAAGAAAAATATTTTTATCATATATGCTCTTTTATGTATATGTATTTATATATACTCTCATGTATATATCTGCATCAATGATCTATGGGTAACTTTTGATATATTCATTCATGTATATACATATATACATATATTTACATACAAACTAGAAAACCTCTTGCTAAGTTGTTATGAAAGTAACAGGATAATAAAGTGAAGTAAATAACTGTTATGGAACACTAACAATCTCAAATAATTCTCAAAAGAACTAGCAAAATATGTATTTTATGTCTCCAAAAAGTTTCAGCATTTGATGAAATAAAGACAAAACCCAGGAGTGACTCTTAAGCTAGGTATTTTACTCCAAAATCCATTCTTTTCTCCTGCCTGCTTTACCTAGCCATGCCATTTAGAACCGACTTGGGGGATTTCTTAAAGGCAATCTATCGAATGGAAAAAAATGGGTGGAGACTGAGACTTGGCATGAGAGCTAAAGGTTTTCATCACGAAGTGCTTATTGCCTGTAGTACTGCAAGAGTAAAACTTACATTTACTTCTAAATGTATATTCCCTTCACATACCAGGAGGTACATGCTCAAGATGCTGTTATGTTATCAGAATATAATAGCAATTGTTCCAGATGAAGAATTTTGAGGTAAGGGAATTTTTTAACCCATTTTTCTTTTCAATAACTTTCATCCACCTACTTTCTTCTTTCAATAATTCCATGATATTAATAGCAAAAAAATAATTATTAAATGATAATAGTGAGTCAGGAAAATACATTACATGAAAGTGTGTGTGTGTGTTTATGTGTGTATGTATGTTTGCATGGAGGTCCTGAAAACCTTAGGGATGATTTTGGGCTGCACTTAGGATAGAATGTACACCTGTCTAAAAAAGTCAGTGATATTGCCCTGCTTTGGCTTGATCATATGATTTCTTCTCACCTTTCCAAATGAATTCAAAATTTTACCCCAACCTCTGTAATCATCCTATTCTATAAAATTTCTCTCAGTTTCTCATAAACAACCAAGAATTTCTTCCCTGAGGAGTCTGCACATGCTTCTACTACTAAATTTAACATTATTCCTGTTTTCATTGATGGTATATCTTACCTATCGAATCTTAATCTTGAATATCCCCTTAGAAAGGCCAAACTCAACCATCCAATCCAAAGTTCTTCCTACTTGTCTCAGTGTCCTTCTTCCATTCATTTGTTTTCTTTAAGATAATTCAGTAGACCCTGAAATATTATCATCTATTTGTTTTTATCCTCCTTTGCTACAATACAAGCTCCATGATGGCACAGATATAGTCTATCTTACATACAGTTGTCAAATGATGCTTTAGAAGAAAAACAAAATCAATTTAGAATATTAAAAATACAAGCCTTAGCAGGGCGTGGTGGCTCATGCCTGTAATCCCAGCACTTCGGGAGGCTGAGACAGGAGAATCCCGAGTTCAAAGCCAGCCTCAGCAACAGTGAGATGCTAAGCAACTCATTGAGACCCTGTCTCTAATAAAACACAAAAAATAGGGCTGGGGATGTGGCTCCGTGGTCGAGTGTCCCTGAGTTCAATCCTCACTACCAAAAAAAAATGCAAGCCTTCTCATACATATCTGAATATGTCAAAAATATATTCAAGGTCATGTTACAAATTCTGACTATATAGGTGATATAAACATGGGCGTTTAAGTCTTATTATAGACAACATTATCTTACTGAACCAATGAGGCTGCAAATACAGATAATTGAAATTTTAATTATGGTGTTGTAGTATTTAAGGTTTATCTGTCATCTAGGAAACCACTGACATTTAGATAAAGGAAACAATAAACTATCCATTGTAAGAAATAATGATTGAAATTAATTTTAAGAAGTAAAATGGGAAGCAGGAAAATAAAGTTTGAAATTCTAAACTGAGCACAAACAAGCATTGATTGATATGGTACAAAGGAAGCTGGTTTTTAAAGATTAATTTTCAAAAGAAATCTATATGTGCTTATAGATTTTGAAACTGTGGTTTGCAACTTGTTCCAATCTTTATTTCTGGATATGAGACAAAGAAGATATGAAATTTGTATAACACAGATTATTGATTTGGGTTTGAAACTCAATTCAAGCTTTACATTTACTTATTCTATTATCTAAAGATTTGGCTAAATATTTTAACCATCAGTCTTCTCCTGTCTCAATATTGATAACAATGCAGACTTTGAAAGGTTTCTGTGAGGTTACTCAGAGAAATATGTTTGAATATTTCTTGCACATACTTTTTTTCCCAAATAATAGCTATTCGATGTTGACACAAATAAGATAGTAATCATTTTATTAACATCCTCTGCCCTCTTTCTGAAAGATTGCTGGTGTGTTCTTTGTATATAAGCTAAGGAAGATTCTGGGGCTGCAGGTACTAAGGACCTTGTTGATTTCCTTATCACAGTTCTGAGCATCTGTCTTTCCATTAAGTCCATGATCTTTCCTGTCATGACCCCTTTTTTCTAAATTGAATTCCTACTTAGCATTTCAGTTAAAATTTGTACCCTCATAATATATTTTTTTAAAAACTTTTTAAAAAAAAATTTCAAAGTGCCATCATATTGTCTGCAATTTTCTTTGAAACAAAAAAAAAAATATGATAGTATTAGATGGAATGATATAAATAGATAGAGGATTGATGCTTATATGGCTAGAAGGATATATAATATGATAAAATATTAAGGTATATGGAATAACACTACTTATAAAATAGACACATTAATTATATGAGCATTCCCTGAAAAAAACCTCATTTTTCTGTATATTTGAACATTTTCATAATAAATTATCATGAGAAAAATTCACCATTTTCATCTTTCCTGTAATTCATGCATTTTTTCCTACTTATATGTCTAACCTATCATTTATTTTCTATTGTTATGAATTCATGGATATGTATTTTATACTTTGAGTTGTTACACAATACCTTATTATTTAATTTCTTGCTCATATTTTTCTGGCTTTCCCAAGTGGAAGTTCTGTCAGTTAACTTCTATTGTCCCTTTGACATTACTTAACCAATGCTGTTTTTTAGCATTGCCTTACTTTCTGGCACTAACTTATATTTCCTATTTGATCCCAGAATGAGCCATTTCTTCAAAAAGCTCTGGGTGTTTTTTATTGGATAGTGATACTGGAAACCAAGTTCTGGGTGCTAGGTGTTAATTCTAGGCCATCTCAGATGACAAAGCAAGAAACTAATGTATATAAAATGTATATAAGCACACCTCTACCTGATTCTATATGTATGTCTGAACACATATGAAGCAAAACATGAGACCATACTGATGTCTCCTACTTGACTACCTACCAATAAGTTATACTAGACCCCTTTCTCTTGTTAACCTGGAAACTCCCACTTTACCAGTGGAAACCAAGCAAACTGATGCCCACAATCCTCCACTGATAACTTAATTGTATAATCACAGTAAGCATATATAGTGCTATCAGAATTGTTAATTTTTACCTGCATAGGGAAAAAAACTTAATCAAATAGAGTACAAAGCTTCTGAGCAGTGTTTTTACCTTTAAGATTTATAAACTGTACTCATTATGAAGTTTCTAGGTTAGCACCTCCTGCTTCCCCATTTTCAACAAGATTATTTCATGCATTTGTAATATAGTTATGGTATCTTGTCATAGTCTGCATTTCATCCTAGGAGTCCTCAAACGCCTCAATTATATTTTAAACTTGCATATATTAAGGCTGACTCTTTGTGTTATACAATTCTAAGAGCTTAGGTAAATGCATAAGTTATATATTTACCTATGATACAGGTAGTTGCAGACTACCCTTTCTTCCTCCTAATTTCTGTGATTCTCCTATTCGATCTTCCCACCCTCTCTCAAAACATATGGCAATCACTAGCCTCTTTTACTGTCTTTATAATTTTATTATTTTCCAGAATGTCATATGATTGATTTTAGATAGGTTGTAGCCTTTTCAGACTGACTGCTTTTAGGCACCAATCGGCATTTAAGGTTCATTCTTGTCTTTTCTTGGTTTGATAGCTCATTTGTTTTTACCATTGAGTAATATTTTATTGTATTGGATGCACCAGTGTACCTATTAATCTATTTAAGGAGATTTAAATTTCTCCCAGTTTTTAAAAATTATGAATTAAGCCCCTAAAACATTTGTGTGCAAGCTTTTGTGTGGACATAAGTTTTCAACATATTTGGATAAACACAAAGACAGTAAATACTGAAATATGTGGGAAAACTAAGTTTATCTTTGTGGGCAACTGCCAAAGTGTCTTCCAAAGCGGCTGCATTTGGCATCACCATCTGTTAATGACTGAGAGTTCCTGTTGCTTTACATCTGACCAGCCTTTGATATTGTCAGGGTTTATCGTTTGTGTGTTTTTAGCTATTTTAATGTTGCATAATGGCCTCCCATATTTTTATTTATTTGCAGATTTTTAATACCAAAAGATGTTGAGAATTTTTTGAAGTATTTATTTAAACTCTGCATATCTTTTTTGGCAAGGTTACTTTTCAAGGCTTTAACTTTTTAATGTAAGTTCTAGAATTTACATAACTACAAGGAAATAAAAATCATGTGTGTTTTAAGAATATTTTCTAGGATTTGTCTTTCACTTTCTTAACAGGGTTTTTTATAGAATAGAAAAATTTAATATTAGTAAAACCAACTTATGAATTATTTTCTTCCATTATGTATTTGGTGTTGTGTTTTCTTCTAAGTTTTATTTTAGAAGAAATATAGTTTCATGAATTGTCTATAATTCGTTTTCTTTTTTTTTGGCATGCTATAAAGTCTATGTCTAGATTATTGTTTTTCTTTTTGCATATGATTTTTCAATTGTTGCAGCAACATCTGTTGAAAAGTCTATCCTTTCTCTATTGGATGGATTTTCCCACTTTATGGACAATGAATTAACTATGCAGGCATACTACTTGGCTCCCTACTGTGTCTCATTGATACATGTGTCTAATATTTTCCTAATAACATGTTTTCTTGGTTACTATCACTTTATAGTAAGGTTGAATTCTGGTAATAAAAGACCTGAAATTTTGTTCTTCAGTATTGTGTTGGCTACTTTGGGTCTTTTGTCTTTTTATATGAACATTATCATCAGGTCATTGACATCTAATACTGGATTTGTGGAATTGTGATTGAAATTGAACTGAATTTACGGACCAAGTTGGAAAGAACCGTTATGCTAATAGTGTGTCTTCCTATTTATAAACACAAATAGCCTTTCACTTATTTGGATTTTTCTTGATGATTTTTATTAGAGTATTTTAGGCTTCTATGTACAAACCATGTATATATTTTGTTAAAATTATAGCTAAGTGTTTCATTTTAGGGTGCTATCACTAAGAAACTCCGTGAGACCCAGTGTCTACATAAAACACAAAATAGGGCTGGGGATGCGGCTCAGTGGTCCAGTGCCCCTGAGTTCAATCTCCAGTACCAAGAATAAAAAATAAAAAAAAATAATAAATTGTGCCAGGCATGGTGACATATGCTTGTAGTCCCAGCTGCTCAGAAAGCTGAGGCATCCTGACTTTAAGGCCAGCCTCAGCAAAAGTGAAGTACTAAGCAACTCAAGAGACTCTGTCTCTAAATAACATACAAAATAAGGCTGGGGATGTGGCTCAGTGGCTGAGTGCCCCTGAGTTCAATCCTCAGTACAAAAAAGCCTCAATAAAACAAAAAACAAAAAACAAAAAATGGATTGTGAAAGACCACTGCTGTTACCTAGGAAACTACTTTTGCATATTAACCTTGTATCTGGAACACTTTTTGTTAATTTTTTTTGGAATTTCCTACATAAGAAATAATGTTATGGGCAAACAAAAATAGTTTTATTCCTTTCTTCCCAATCTACATACTTTTTCCCCTTGCCTTATTATAGTACTTAGGTTTCTTTCATTATGATATTGAATAGGAATTATGATAGGTATATCTGCGATTTGTTTCCTATCTCAAGCAAAAAGATTCCAGTTTTTCATTTTTAAGTATGATGGTGGCTAAAGTTTTTTTTTTTTTGTAAATAGTCTTTACAAAGTTTAGTAAGTTTTCCACTATTCCTACATTAATGAAAGTTTTTCATCAAGAAAGAGTGTTGAATTTTGTCAAATGCTTTTCTGTGCTAGAATAGAAAAATTTAATATTAGTAAAACCATCTTATGAATTATTTTCTTCCATTATGTATTTGATGGTGTGTTTTCTTCTAAGTTTTATTTTAGATTTCCTTCTAAGTTTTATTTGAGAAGAAATATAGTTTCATGAATTAAGTCTATAATTAATTTCTTTCATTTTTGGCATGCTATAAAGTCAATTAATGTAATTTTCAAATGTTTGACCAAACTGACATACTTAGAACAAATTGAAAATGGCTATGGTAAATAATTCTTTTAACATATTGTTGTGATTAAATTTTAAATATTTTGTTGATACTGAACCTATTTTTAGGATGCTTTTTGATCCATGATTTTTGTTTTACACAATGCCATTAGACTCATAGCATAAGTTATTAAGTATTTCCTTTTGCTTCTATTTTCTAGAAGAAGTTGTGGAAAAGTTGTGTTTTTCCTCTGGGACTGATGATTTCTAATGTGGATTTTGCTAATTTTATTTACACCTTAATAATAAAGTCTTATTAAGATTATTTCTTCTTGTGTGAGTTTTGGTTATTTATATCTTTCAATAAATTGACTATTTCATCTAAGTTTTCAAACCTGTGGGCATTATTGTTCATATTATTCCTCTACTATCTTGTTAATGTTCATGGGATCTGTAGTAATTGTACTCTTTCATTTCTAATATTAATAATTTGTATCTTTACCCAATATTCTTTGTTATTCTTGCTAGAAGTTCATTAATTTTGTGGATTGTTCTAAAGAACCAGGTTTTGGGTCATTGATTTTTGCTATTTTCCTAATATGAATTTGACTGATGTCTGTTCAATTTTTTAATCCATTTCTTTTACTATATTTAGCTAAAATAACTCTTCTTTCAGTGATTTTTCCATTAAAGTCTTATTATTCTTAGTATTATATTTTCTCCAGTCTTTATAGTATATAAATTCTAACAAAATACAGGTCAATACAATAGAATACTACTTTTATTGAACCAGTTTTGCCTTTGTTTTTATGTTCTTTTTCACTTGCTCCATGTTCAGCATGTCCTTCTCCTTCGATAATCTGGTACTCCTGGGTCCTCTCTGCATGCCATATTTGTATCAGGACTGCACAATTGCCTATTCCATACAACACAGCAGCCCCAAACCCCAGAAGACCCCTAATCCACCAAACTACATCCTGGAGAGCTAGAATTATACGTTCAGGCCATGGTATCTGCGTATTTTGATGTTCTTTTTGAAAGAAACAACTTCTAGACTAAAGAACTAGAACTGCCTCTCAGCACTTAGTGTAAATGCAATTGTTCTGTAAATTCTGTCACCAATCAGGGCTTTTTTGTATTTCAAAGGTTTGTATGTAGGCTAACTCTGTTAAAATGTTCAGATGTTGCTTTATTTTGTTTTGCATACGCATGAATGTTTATTTGTAAATGACAATAGCTTCCCTGTAAAGATTTTACAATCAGAGTTTACTCTATAGTGCATTTTGTAGTGCACGTCATCGTAAGCAAAGCAAGGAATTTCAGGAGAACAAAATCCTGTTGTCAGATGGTTTTTATATGCAAAAATATGATTCAAATTTCAGAATGTTAACTAAAAGCCAGCATACCTTTTTTTGAAAGATAGAAATCAAGAATCTGATATCCTTTGATGTACTTCTCTAAACAGGTATCTGAGCACTCTATATACCCTGAAATGATCATTCATGGTAGTTTCATCAGAATATAAGAAGGGATTCTAATGTCCTCTTAAAATCTGAAACCATAGGTTTTAATCTTTATATTTTTAATATATTTATTTAAGAAATATGGCTTGGTGATTTGATATACATATACAGTGAAATTATTATTGCAGTTAAGCAAATTAGTGTATGTCTCCTCATATTACCCCTTTTTGTTTTAATAGTACCTAGATACTAATTTCTTTAGCAAATTTCCATTGTATAATATAGAATTACTGACTAGTTTTTGTGCTATACATTACATTTTAGAGTTTTTCATCTTACATAACTGACACTTAGTTCAAAATAGGGTTCTAGAAAATACAAACATGAAAAATACTCCAGTGTGTCTGTATTGCATGAGAAATACATTAATTTGGAGCTAGCTACAATGATCTGTGAATGTTATAATGTTTGGAATATAAATAGAGCTGGTGACCTTCTAGGGAATTTAATACTTGTTTATTTAATTATTTAGAAATTTAGTACTAATGAGATGATAATAAGTCCTTGGTTGAAATGTCAGAATTATCAACCAGCTTTGCATGAAAGAAAAAAATAATACACACAGGCATAAAATATGCTCTTATCTTTTTCCAGTACCATATTGAGGCAGAGAGAGAGTGAGAAAGAAAGAGAAAAGGAGGAAGAATAGAGCTGCAAGAGCATGGCTAGTGACACAAGCCAATGACCAATTATCAGCATAATAGGGATTTTTAAGATGGTTAAATGTGATACTGATAATGATGTAAAGGATTGCTACCAGAAATGTATGCAGGTCAATCTATTCATTCATGGATTTATAAAAAAATGATGAGAGTGGTGATATATATTATCATTATCAGCATTCAGATATCTGTTGGGAAGATATCCCTTTGCTGTTCCTTCTTTTCAACACATATTTCTTGGTTTTTTTTTTTTTGCTTTATTTTACTTAATATTAATTGGCAAATAAGAATTGCATGTATTTATGCTATACAATATGAAGCTCTGAATATACATACATTGTGAAATGGCTAAATCAAAATAACATGTACTACTTCACATATGTATTTGTGGAAAAAATATTTAAATCCACTTTCATGGCAGTTTCCAAATATGTAGTATATTGTTGTTAACTATGATCATTAATAGTTTATTAACATCCAAAATATAGTTGGAAGAGTAAATAAAATATAGGCTCAAGCTATACATTACACATTTTCTTTTGTAAGTATGCAGCACTTATAATTACTATTTAAAGGCATGTTATCTCATGAGTTTATGGAATAATAATAAGGTGCTTATTATGGGAGTAGAGGTATATTTAAGACATTTACATAGCAAAATTGGCTAATTGAGTGAATGGGCAAAGAAGAAAAATAAGAAAGACTAAAGATAAGCGGGATTATAATGGTGCCTTAAATCTGTATGTGAAACACATGAGAAGGGATCTGATTTGGGGGAGAAGCATTAAGTTCAAGGTGGGATATGACAAGATTCAGTTTCTTTGGAAGGAAGTTTCAACTGGATCTATTCAGTACTATTTAAAATGCACAAGGAAGCTCAAAGGAAGAGGTTAGCAGTACATGCGACAAACAATTGTGCTTGAAAGGAAAACTACATTGTTTAGATCACACACATCCTGATTGTCTGATTCTGATTAGACAGGGCTTCTGCATACTTTACTGTGTATTCGTTGGCTTGGAGTGCAATACAAAACACTACAGAGTGGGTGGATTAAACTAATGGAATTTACTTATTCAGAGTTCTGGAGCCTCTAAGTCCAATACCAGATTTTGGCTGATTTCATTTCCAGTGAGGGCTCTCCTCTGGGCTTACAGATAGCAATCTTCTGTATCCTCAAGTGTCCTTTCCTCAGTGTTTATACACAAAAGGGAGAAGGGAGGAGAGAACGCATGCACATGGACATGGACATGAGTGCTCTACTGTCTCTTCTAACAAGGATGCTAATCCTATTGCATCAGACATCACATATGTGAACTCATTTAAAATAAGTTACTTCTTTAGAGGATCCATTTCTAAATAGAGTCACACCAGGCATTAAGGCCTCGACATATAAGTTTGGGGAGGACACAAATACTCAGTCCATAACACATTGCTTTTGAGTTTTTTTACAGCTCTAATTGTAGAAAACTGATAGAATGCAATATAATTTTTTGTAAGACATGTATATTACTTTCCTATTGCAGCTGTAATAAAGCATGAGAAATTCAGTGACTGAAAACAACACAGGTTTAATATCTTATGGTAGTGTAGGTCAGAGGACCTAAAATTCAGACATTGAATTGGCAGGAAAGTATTCCTTTTGGAGGCTCTGTGTGAGAGAGTCTATTTCCTTGCCATTTCTAGCTTCCAGAGGCCTACTGCATTATTTGACTCTTGGATCTTCTCTCCATCTTCAAAGAACACTACTCCAATTTCTGCTTCATCATTTACATTCCTGCCTCTGTCTCATAAGAACCCTTGCAATTGTACTGGAACTGTCCTGATAATCTAGGTCAATCTCCTATCTCAATGTAACCAAGCAAGCACATCTCAAAATGCTCATTTTCCAGGGATATTATCCTTCTGTCTACTACATGTACAGATGCTTCTTGACTTATGATGGGGTTATTTCACAATAAACTTTCATCAATTGAGAGTATCACAAACTGAAAATGCATTTAACATACCTCATCTACTGAATAATATAGCTTGACCTAGTCTATCTTAAATGTACTTAGAAAACTCATTGACCTACAGTTGGGCAACATCATATAACACAAAAATTATTTTATTATAGAGCATTGAATATTTCATGTTCACACACAGATGGGCAATTTGTAGATATTAGGGTATGTGAAAGTACAATGTCCATAAAAGACACTGACAGGGCTGAGGTCGTGGCTCAGGGGTAGAGCGCTTGCCTGGCATGTGTGAGGTACTGGGTTCGATTCTCAGCACCACATAGAAATAAGTAAAGATCCATCAACAACTAATAAAAATTTAAATAAAGACACTGACAATACAGCTTCCATTATTTACCCTTGTGGCTATTATGTGACTGATTGGGAATGGTGGCTTGCTGCTACTGCCTAGCATCATGAGAGTTTAGTACTGCATTGCAGTAGGCTAGGAAAAGATCAAAATTCAAAATACACCTAATGGTTTATACTGAACACATATTGCTTTCTTACATTCATAAAGTTGAACAATTTTAAGTCGAACTCTCATAAATCCAGTGTCCATGTCGTCTCTGCACACCACAGTGGAGATTCCACTGACTTCCTTTCTCTTACTGTGAAAGAAAACAGTCTCCATGTGCACACTGTATTATTCCTGATCTGCAGTTATGTGTTTTTGAATTGTCCTTTACACTGGTTGTAACAACTTATTGGTTCCCTCATTAATAATCCGTTGAATAAAATTTATAATACATGTTCATTTCATACCTGTTATTTTTTTAAAGATAATGATTTAGGATTCATAAGTATCATGGAAATATGTAAACCTAAAGAAAAGAACTTTTAACAAATCATTTAGATGATAAAGGAGTATGACTAAAAAATGACTTCCTGTTCAAAACTTTGGAGGTCTTCTAAGCTTTGGTACTTAGAAGATATACAAGCATTTTGTAATATGCTTTTGTATTTATTTTCTCTTAATCACACAAGGCAGCAACCAACTGCCTTTGGTGGTTTTGATATCATGATATATTCATTTTCTTTATTTGTGCAGCTCAAATTTAATTAAATTATTTTAATGTGATTTTAGAAAGTTAGGCAAGTATGAATATCTGACATTTTGGTTATTTGAAAACTGGGGAAAGACATCGACAAGTTCCAACCTGTGATGTTTCAGAACATTCTCCAACTAGATGAAATCTGTGTGGAGAACAGTAGCTTATTAAGGCATATTAAATAGCCTCAGGGTGCATGCATCTGAAGCTAAAGCGCAAGGCATTGTTCATCCCTCATGTTTTAGCAGCTGTTTAATGAAAAGTGCCAGCTCAGTGTGTAGTTAATCTATCTAATAATTAATACAACAGCAGCCTGGGACCAATATGAAACTCCAAAGTCCTTGCTCATTTGCAAATTAACACAGAGACTTGCTTTTACAGCTATTTGGTTATTTAGGAAGGAGACTAGGATATTTAAAGTTCTTAATTTGAGGATATCTATTTGATCACATTTCATTTGAATATGCCACATAAAATAGAATTTGAAATGATAATGCTTAAAAGTGTAATATAGAAAATTAATCTCCTTATGGTTATTAAGATACATATGTAACTCTCAAGGCTAAAAGAATACCAGTGTGTTTTAAATCCACAAAATACTCATTTGAGAGTAAAGCACTTTCTAAAGCCCTGAGTAATATAAATGTCCTTAATTTATCTGTGTTTATCATCAAAAATTTATCAAATGTATAAAATAAATCAAATTGCTTCATAGTTTTGAAATTCTCACTTTAATTTTTTTTTAATCTATTAGATTCCTGGTTGTAAAACAGTATATGATTATAAGGTGTTTTCTAGATATTAAAATCTGGAAGTATATATAACCATCACCAAAACATAAAATAATGAAAAGTGAAAATAAGTAGGTATAAGGCAAAAATCGTCTATAGTTATAGTTGCAACTGTGATTGATACACTAGTTGCTGTGGGATACAAACTCCAAGCTTTCAACAGTCTCTTTCTCTTTCTATCTATCTATATGTCCACCACAGCTTATTCTTATGAACATATATTGTACCTATGGGAAACAGTTTATCTTTATTCAGAATGTAAAAGAGGTACCCTGTGACAAGAAATTCCATTCTATTATGCAATATTCAGCAGAATGAGACATAAATTATACTTAAATTATGTGGAATAAGCCTTGAAGAAAATAATTCTTTTTTTTGTTTCATAGTTAAAAAGTGATAGATTACAATGGTAAAATGATTAGTTTCTTATAGAATAAAAGCTATATATAAATACAAATTATCTGTGAGGATCTAAAACAAAATCTATGCTATGAATATATCTCTAATTAGCAGACCAATAACCCCTGTATACTATTTTTGACAAAAAATAAATGAGGAAAAAAGAAGAAGTGAACTAATGAGGTAAAATTAATTATGTGACCAAGAATTTTTAAGAAAAACTCATTCACAGCCGGGCGCAGTGGTTCAAGCCTGTAATCCCAGCACTTAGGGAGGCTGAGACAGGAGAATCGCGAGTTCAAAGCCAGCCTCAGCAATGGCGAGGTGCTAAGCAACTCAGTGAGACCCTGTCTCTACATAAAACACAAAATAGGGCTGGGGATGTGGCTCAGTGGTTGAGTGCCCCTGAGTTCAATCCCTGGTACCAAAAAAAAAAAAAAACTCATTCACAATGTGACTGACTTCTATATTACTGATATTCTTTGTTACATAATTTACATGCTAGTTGGTGAATTTATATAAGATTTCAAAAACATATGCTTCCATGTAGTCCTTCCAAAATATATATATGGTATACACAATAAATATACAAAAATTTTGTAAAAAATATTTTTAAACACAAAACATGATGCAATATCTTGTCTCTATGACTTGACATATATTTTATTTTCCAATTCTTTATTCTATGGCAATGTCTATGGAGAAGGGAAGAAAATGATAATGTCAGGAAAGGATTGGAGATTTGCTACAGTCATTAACACAAGTTGATAAGAAGATATAAGTTCCACTCTACAAGTGGAGAATTCAGCTTGTGAAAAAAGAAAGAATAGTTCATCTGTGACAAAGTAAGGAAAGGTGTAGCATAAAATATGTAGATGGGATGGTCAAAATATTTTTGGGAGCATGTGGACATTCTCTTAGGTCTGCTAATCTTTTCTGGGAAACGAATTAAGTTATTAGTTGAAGATGTAGATGAGGAAGTTATATACATGTTGGGGTGAAAGTAAAGGTTTTGACATAGATATATATCTAATTTCCCAGTATGAGAATGTTATTGGACTATGAAAAGGTAGTCAGATTGCCAGGCGGGACTAAGAATCAACCTAAATTTAGGAATGATTAATTTAACTGAGACCAATGAATGAGTTGCAATTTTTTTTTCTTCAATTATATTCAACTGAAGAAGCACAAATATAAAGCAGAAAGTGATTTCACTGCAGTTTGGGTTTTGTCTTTTGAGAATTAAGAGAGGAGAGCAAAAAGTGAACATTATGTAAAGAAATGATTGTTATAATGATCAGGATGGATTCAGGATCTAACTGAAGGACAAAAGTGAAGTGACAAGGAAAAGATTGTGGGATCAATAATTTAAGGTGAGGAGAAAACTTTGTTGGAAGTTAGTTACCCTCAAGGAATAATCTGGAAAAACAGGAATTGATAGTCAGCAAACTGGACACTTAAAAATAACATTAGTGTTTTTCATTAAGTTTGTTTCTGAGGTTAAAGACCTCTAGGTCATTGAATGAGTCAAATAATTGAGAGAACTGGATCGAGGCTGGGTATATTGAAATGGTCAAGAAATATAGCAGTTTAGATAGATGGAAAGACCATCCTAGTTTAAAATGACTAGGTGGTAACTATAGGCAGGTGGAGTGTGGTTGCAGGAGGTAAGACATTGTCATGTCCCAGAAAGGTTCATCTTCCCTGTGTCCTCCACCTCACCCACTGCCTCTGCTTCCTTGCTGCCATGAAGGGAGCACTTCCCTCTGCCGTGTCCTTCCTTTATGATGTTCTGCCTCACCTTCAGCTGAGAGCAATGGGGTAGACCTCCAAAACCATGAACCCCAAATACATTTCCTCCTCTAATTTTGTTCTCAGGTATTTTGGTTACAGCAATGCAAATTGGACTAAAACAATAGTTGAAGAAGAGTAATTCATTATCTTTTCTCACATTTATATAAATATAATAGTTACGTTAATCTATCAACTTGACTGGTCCTTTGGATATCCAGATATCCAATTAAACTTTATTTGTGACTGTGTTCATGAGCATGTTTACAGAAGAGATTATTAATAAACTGGTAAATCAGATTCCTTCCCTAACGTGAGTGGACATCGTCCAATCCTTTAAGGGCCTAAATAAAATAAAAAAGCAGAGAAATGCTGAATTCTTTCTCTTCCTGACTGCCTGAGTAGGACATGGATCTTCTGTTTCCCTCAGTTCTGGTCCTCTGGCTTCAGAATGCCCTAGGAATCTACAACATTAGCTCTCCAGCTTTGGGGCCTTTAGATCTACATCACCAGAGTATAGACATTTCCTAGGTCTCTGCTTGTACAAGGCAGCTTGTGAGACTTAGATTCCATAATCATATAAGCCAAAACCATATAATGAGTCTCTCTACATATCCATATCATTTTTTATCTATATAATCTGTCTCACTATGTAGATACATATATATTTTATTGGTTATGTTTCTCCAGGGAATCCTAAAATTATCAATCTGCTATATGGCAAATTAAGGTGCAGTGAACCCTTTAAGACCATAGGATGAGGCAGTAAGAGATTGCCAACTCCAAAAAACCTTGCAAACAGGAATTGCACTTTGAGAAATCATATACATGAACTTCAGAACCCGTGTTACTGTCAGGCACAAGGCCAAATGAGGCCAGTGAAATTAGGAACAGAACCAGGAGAAAGGAGATGTAAAAATATTTCAGTTGGAAAAACTATTCATAGAGAGCTTTAAACACTGATTGAATTTAAAGTTTTACTGATTTTAAAAATCTGGAAAAGACTAAAAAGTCAAAAACTTTGAAATAGCATTAGAATTTCTATACTATATAGAAATAGAGACTCATAAAGAAAACTGAGTTCTACTAGAAAAATAAAGTTAGAATAATACATATTTCATTTGGAATTGTCAATTTATACTTGAGATTTTTGGATAATGTAATGAAATTTATTGTTTACATATGTAATGGAAAGGCAATTATGTATAATAGTGCTGACAGTTTTGACTCAGCTCTTTTCGTTCTTAAATCTCATGAAATTCCTATATTCTAATGAAGCCTCTATTAATAGATGTTATCCATAGTAAACAGAAGTTATATTTTCTCTTTTAAAGATATACATATTTCCAAGGTATTATCTGAGTCTACTTCATTTCCTGGAAAACGAAACAAAACAAAAAGCCTGAAGTAAGAGTGAAGTTAGAGCTAGCAATTAGTAATTTGTTGGTTTTTGTTCACTCTTTAACATTTTCATTTGAAAAGTTTTTCTAATCACATGATATTTTAAGAGTATACAAAATACAGGAAACCATGTAACGGACACCCACTCATGACCCAGATTTTGCAAATGATGACATTTTGTCAAATTTGCTTCATGGACATTTTTTAAAGACATGAAATCAGAGCTAATCTCCCTTGTGCCAGTTTCCTACTCAGAGAAAAGCAAATACATGATCATTTGAGGATTGTGTGTATTCTTCACGCATGTATTTTATACTTTTATTAAATGTCTTACCAAAGTAAGAATATTATTTTTATTTATCTCAATGAACATGAATTATTTAAGTTATTTTTGCTATCTAAGAAATTATTTCTAGTGTTCCAAATTCTCTTTTTCTGATTATTCCACACTGTTAAATGCAGTTAAGTGAGTGCTGGGTTCTATCACACTAGACCACAGCTCCAGCCTCCTTTTGTCCATCACTCCAGGCCCCTCCTGGCAGCCCCTCAGGCCAGGTGATCATTATCTCAACATGCCTATAATCTATTAAAAGCACTGTGGCTGGGAATCTCTACTATGAGGTGTTTAATGAGGAGAAAAAGTAATGGATTGTAAAGTACTTGACCAAGTTATACACCCACTATCAGGCATTTCTCGATATTATTTAAAGAATTTGATATTTTCGGACTTCTTTTTTCTCTAATATGATGTGTGAATTAGTAAAACATTTGGATATAAATTTGAATATTCCTCAGAACTAGTGATATGAAATATAATTTAACAAACTACTCAGCCATCATAATTTTACTTGCTGTGAATTAAATATTTATAACTTTGCCATTTTTCTATTGAGATTTTCCTCTTTTTATTTTTCCGTTTTTATTGGGACACATATTCTGGCTACTGCTTTTTGTTAATTGTATATATTATAAATATCATCTCTTCAGTTATGATTTGCATTTTCACCTAGTTCAAGGCAAGTTGTCTCTTACAACATTATTTTTTAATTTTAGAATTTTAACATGGTCATATTGACATTGTGTAAGCACTACAGTAAGATAAATAAGAGCATAAACTTTAAACCAAAACAGATTTAAATCACCTTAATTATTAGCAATGTAATTTTATGAATCTCCACCTTTCTATACTCCAGTTCCCTCATTTGTAAAGCAGATAATAATAATAATAAAGCCTGCCTCACTGGGCTGTTAGAAGGATTGCAAGAATGATAGATGCACATCAATAGTGGTGGACATGACATGAGTTTAGCTCTGATTATTTTTTGCCATTTTTTTTTCATGATTTGTGCTTTTTATGACATTTTTCTTCTCCTGGACCACCAAAAGACCATTTATTTTGATTGTCTCCACACCATCATAAGGCCCAAATTTTGCTTTTATCATGTTTATTCTTTTAAAAAATCATCCAAAATAGGGCACAGACACAAGCTTCGTGATAGCTTCCATGGCAAGTAGGGTTTTAGTTTGTGCAGTTCATTGGAGTGAACACCAGTTCCCACTTCTTACACAGCAGCCCGTTTTTAGTTTTCTACCTCATGGGGCCCAAGACCACGTACTCAGGGCTTCATCCTATAGCCTATGGAACAGTTCTACATTCCCATTTTTTTCTGGACCCTGTAATTTTCCTTTTTTGTTCATAGCTTCTCTATAAATTCAATGTTGTCAAATAACTTCACTATAATCAGCATTTTGGTTTTAATTTGGAGGGTGAAGGGAAAAGAAGAGATTTGTTAGCCTGGTCTAAAATTTTTGCTGAAATCAGATCTGTTCTTTTTTTCTTTTTCTTACTTTCTCCATTATAATCAAAGATATTTTTCCCTAAAATATAGACTAGGTGTATTTTGTTATAAATAAGACACATTGATAAATGAATTAATTTCATAGCACCAAAGTTATTATGGGTTATATTCAGTTGAACATTATGCAAATGCAATTTTTGTAAGTTAAAAGCTGTTGAATAGTGGTAATTACATAACATTCACCATAATAATAATACCATGTATTTCCTTAAGAACATACTTAGTTCACCACTGTTTATATTCTCCTTCGTGAAAAAAGAACACATATTGTGTTTATAAACATTGCTTTACCATTACTATTTTTACTTACATATTAACATTACCTGCATTATAACATAATGAAAACATCTTAACTGTACATGTAATTAATTATATCAATGTGTACCATAAAAATGTTCATCAATTTATTTATATTTGTATTTAAATTAAATTTATTTTGAACTGATACCTAGAATCCCAACAATTCTGTGTACTTATGGTGTACATGTGTTCTGTCACATGTATAATAGTATAAGGTTTAAATCTCATTTATCATATTTTTTTGTGTTCTTGGGGATTGAACCCATCATTTATCATATTTTTATGGTGAAAACATTCAAAACTTTTTCTTCTACCTTTGTGAAATACATAGTAATTGTTGTAAACTGTCATACTGTGTAATGTCACACCAGAACTCTTTACTCCTATCCAACTATAATTTAGTGCCTATTGATCAATTTCTCCCAATCCTTCCTGCTCCCTATTCTCTCCAGTCTTTAGTAACCATCACTGTATTCTAAACGTCTTAGAGATGAACTTTCTTATGTTCTACATATAACAGAGTTTCTTTAAGTTTTAAATTTTGCAGTACTAGGGATGGATCGGAAGACCCCACACAAGCTAGATAAGCACTTTGCCACCAAATTATATTCCCAACCCTTTTTATTTTATTTGGAGACAGGCTTGCCCAGGCTGTCTTTGAAATTGTAATTGTCTTGTCCTAGCCTCCAAAATAGCTGGCATTGCAAGTATGGGCCACTTTACAGTATGCTTTGGGGTAGTCTTGGTTAAGTTAATTTTACTGGTGACCTTTCACTTTCCTGTATCTATTTAAGTCCTTTTCCAGGTTTGACAGCTTCTCTGTTATTCTCTATTTGAATAAGCTTTCTACCTCTTAAGTCCCTCTTGAGCTCCAGTAGCCTGAATATTTGCTATTTTCATGTTGTTCCAAAGTTTCTGTAAGCTTTCCTCATTGTCCTCAAGTTTTCTCCTCTGATGCATTTTCAAACACCTTTGTTCTCAGTACTTCTTTCTTCTGTTGGACCTATTTTGTTAATAATATCTATTATCAAAATTTTATTGTCACTTATTGTATTTTTTAGCCCCAGCATTTCTGTTTGATATTTCTTAATTGTGGGTGACCCAAATGCTATGTTACATTTGTGTAATTTTTGTAAAGAAAAGCTTTGACCTGCTCAAACCCAATCCACAATTTTTGAAGTATCTCTATTTTTAAGAAAGTGTAGTCTAAACTCCTCATATTATTATATTTCAATCTTTCTATATCCTTGTCAAATCAATGTATTCTTAAATCTTATTTTCTCCCAAATATACTTTAGGCCTCACAAAAGTACTTAGAAGATCTTAAATATCAAAGTCAATTTCCTACTTTGTTCCCACTAGTCATTTTCCTTGATTTGCTTCTTGTACATCCTCCCCTAGGGACCTGTAAAGCTCCTCTCCAAACTCTTAAGGTCCAGTTCAAAGCCCATTTATTCTAAAAAGCTTTCTTTATTTCTTGGCGTATCAATGCCCATTTCTTTGTGTTTTCTTAGTTTATTTCTAATATATTTACCATTTTCCACACCCTGTCTTAGGTGTTTATCTGAGATAAGGAGTACTTTTATCTTTGATCAAAGTCAAAGATCATCTTTGTACTCAGTAGGTACTCAATAAATGTTGCAGAAACAAATGAATAGGGAAGCAGGATTTTAAAATTGCATGTAATCTGCATAGAAATATCAAACTAGTTTTCAATTTTAATACTGAAAACAATTGAAATGTTGAAATGTAACCTTTTTTTCTGAAAAGTAATTAAGTTTAAATAATGGAATCATCTGATTCAAACAGTATTTTACTTTTTTTCTTTCCTTTATTGTGTCCTTTCCACTATAAACCTTTAAGAAATTTTAAAAATGCTCTTGAGAGTTTACTTTCCTCTCCAAATGAGATTTACATGAACACACTGGTTATTTAGAAAAGCCATGTGTTGCTTTTCAACCACCTATCCAATCACATATTTTGCAAATATTCATTTATTCCCTCCTGGTTTTTGGATTTCATACAGCAGTGCATTGAAAACAAACTATGTATTTTAACTAAATGGCCACCAAGGATCAAAATTGCTAGGCATCTACAAAGCTTTACCTTTTGTGCACTTCTCTGAATTTATATGGCACTTTGAGAAAGCACACTGTGGTTACCTGACATTCCCTAACTAATCCCTAATTATAGAATTATAAGAACATAAAGAGCCCAAGAAAAATACAACTTCCCTTTATGATAATAGAAATCAAAGCGTATTTCCTTGTATTGCCTGCATAAGCTCAGCCAAGGCTGTTGCTACAGACTCCTACCTTTAAACCTGCTCCTTGTTACAGGTCTTTTCTCTGCATATTTGCACCTCTGATTTTAGAAGTTGGCTTCATGTTTTGGCCTTTCCTTATAATGAAATTCTGAATATGTTCACTGCAGATTAATCCACTTTTTTTTATTCTCAGGGAAAAATGCAAATGTCAGTCTGTTGGTTCTCTGTGTGATGTTTGAAAAACTGTATGTCAAGAGACTGCTCTGCACTCCACTGGTTCCAAGTTTTATGCTAATATTTCTTTTGTGAATTACACTTCTTAGGTTATGAACTCTTGGATTAGTTTTGGTTTCTAGCACTTTTTTTCGTATTTTTTGGAAAGTAGATGCTGTCAATGAGAATCCTATATGTGTTATTATAAAATCTACCTTTGGGGAAATCTTTACTTTTTCTTTTCTTTTTCATATAATAGGATATATTTCCTCTTGCACTATTTTTTCCCATTAGTTATTAGCTGTTTGATATTTCTTTTTGATACAGACAGCACTTCAATGTGTTTTATTCAACATGACAATAAATTTTTTATTTATCCTAAAGAGCAAACTAGACCAATAAATATATGATGAACGATTAATCCATAACTATGTTTCTAGCACTGGGCTAGACATTCTGAAAAATAGAAAAATCTTTCTTAGGCTAAAATTGTTTCCTTTATTTTGGTGTCTATGAGCACATTTAGAAACCCCTGTCTGTTAGCTCCTTCATTTCTTACCTCCCTAAACTGACTCCCCAACCAAAAGTGGCAACACTTGCTGAAAACTTTTCTATGACTCCAACTTCTGGCTGAATTAGCATTTTTTTTCTGTTTTCTCACAACACCATGTTTATAGAACTATAGTTGCACCAGCTGTTTCCTGAAACTTTGAACTTCTTTAAGACCCTGGCTTCATGTAAATTACTTTAATTTCCTCAAAGTTTAGCCCAGTATTGAGTGATTGAAGAATAAATGAATTCCTATAAAACCTTGTTATTTTTAGTGCATAATTCTGAGCTAATGGGAGAATTTGGACAATGTCATAATCAAAAGAGTAATAGAAAATTGTATGGTTTTGTATGAGTTTGATTATTTGTTTTGAAAAAAATTAAAGATCAACAATAAATTTCTAATAAGTAGGATGGACTAGTAAACCATGGACCTTCCTCTAAAAATAAATTAAAAATTAGCTTAATGGGAGCATGTTAGATGAGTTTGAATTTCCTGAGTTATGAATGTAAGAAAAGAAATCACATAATTGTGTGGAGAACAGAATGGATGTACTGCCAAAATTGAGCACATGAGCAAATATTACAAAGAAAATAAAAGTTTGGTAAATTGTCATTGTGTACAAAACTGTATATCTCTGTTCAAAACTCAGCTGTGTTAACATAGCATTCATTTAAATTCTTGGAAATATCAAAGATGAAGCATGCTAACATTTGCATTATACTGACATCATCCTCCTGTTTATCAATCACATACAAACTGACTGATGCTACACAAATATGCTTTCTAGTCTATTTGACAAAGAAAAGTACTGTCAATGAATACAATAGTTTCATGAAAAAAGTCTCAAATTTCTTAATTGTGAAGTTTTTTTATAATTGAATATTACTGAATTTTCAAAGATTATGGTGAATTTACTCACTGCACTTTGAAGTACTATTTACAGTGGCTGCTTTGCACTCCCCCTGAGATAAAAAAAAATAAAAATTGGATCCTTTTTAAAGGAAATGCTACTTATCTCTTGTAGGAAAACTAATATGAAAGGTATTTAAGAAATAGTTCCTGAATTGCAATGTTTGACAATATTTGGTCTATTAATTTATATGTTGGGAATGTTTAATTTGAATGTATAAGATGAACACAAGATCAGAATTTTTAGTAGGCTGTTTATAAACCAATTTATCTGAGTTTGGTGGAATATTTTTATTCTTCTAGTATTTTTGAGTCCATTTCATCTTTTGGCTCAGAAATAAGTTCAGTAGATAGGACAAACATCTGTCCAGTTTTACTAACCTGTAAACTATCAGAAATGTGATGAAATCTTATATCTGACAGATGGGAAGCATCTTGACAGCTCAAATTTAGTCAGTGTCATTCAGCAAGCACTTTTTTTTTGCATACTTACCATATGCCAAGCACCATTAAATACCCTGAAAGAAGATGATAATAAGATGGAGATCATCTTAGTATAGATGGTCTTTTAGTATATCAACGATTTCACAAGTAAATGACTTCACTGAGGTTCCAGATCAGACCTTTCACTATTGTATAAATAGACCTGTGTTATGGTTTTGATATGAGGAGTCCACTCAAAGCTCATGTGTGAGGCAATGCAAACATTTTTGCAGGTGAAATGATGATATTATGAAATGTATGACTGAATCAGTGGATCAGTCCATTCACGTGGATTAACTGAATGTTAACTGTAGGCAGGTAGGGCATGGCTAAAGAAGTAGGTCACTGGAGGCATGCCTGTGGTGCTCATATTTTGTCCCTGGTGAGCAGAGTGCTCTCTCCACTTGCCAATTGCCATGTCCCAAGCTGTTTTCCTCCTCCGCACCCTTCTGCCGTGATGTTAGGCCTTACTCTGGGCTCAGAGCAATGGAGTCAGCTGTCTGTGCATTTAGACCTCTGAAGCTATGGACACCAAAGAATCTTTTCCTCCTCTAAAATTGTTCTTGCTGGGTCTTTTTGTCATAGATATGAAAAACTGACTAAAATGACTTGCTTATTGTTCTCCAACAAAGCACTTTTTGCTCTTTCTCTGTGCTGAATGACAATAAATGGCCAGGTGTTTTACTAGACATAATTTTGCAATTTTTTTTCATATGTCCCTGGGTATGAGTCCATGTTATTTGAGCAAAGGGACCCATGTCACAATCTCTGACTGAGCAATGTCTGAACCTATGATCTCAGGTAATTTGCTTCCCTTTCAGATCCATAATTTTCTCACTAGTAAAATGAGCACTTGGACCAGGTTACTACTATGTTTCCTATCAATATCATAACCTAGACCTTTGTTAATCTCATTAAAGACACAATGAAAATTAGTGTGTGGAAATTAAATGCCATTAGTTTTTTAAAAATTTGGTAGCATTTTGAAAATAAGCTGTTTAATCAAATGTTTGAAATTGCAGAAAGATGGATTACAGTGTCAGGAAGGGGACAAGTTTTTATAACAGAAACTTAATGATACAAATTTGCTGCAGGCTGTGTACATGACAACTGCCCAGCTGGATTTCATATCGACTGCCTATTTCTTACAATGCATATTTTAAGTACACAATTTTAGTTCCTAAATTCGTACCCTGAGGCTTTTTTTTTTTTTTTTTTTTTTGTAGTTTATAAGCCAGACTCATATCTACTTAAGGGCCTTAATTACATCCTTGGAAATAATAACAATTGTTAAGTCTTTGTTGTCAAAGTTCAAAAAAAAGTAATTACTCTATAAGTTGAATGAGATCATTCGAGTGTTTTCAACACCCAGATACTACATATAGTCATTTGCAACAAAGTCAACTGTCACTAACTAAATAGATCTCATAATAGTCATACTAATTAATTTCTTGTCACTTTTATTTACCAGAAAACAATAAATAAAATTTAGGCTGTGTTAACTCTGGATTTAATGGGCTCATGTTTGCAGTATATAGAGTTGTGTGATGTGAACTTGACTATGTGGTTGTATATATTCTTGAATTTCAAATTTCTGATTCTTGAAAGATATGTGAGATAATATGTTTCAATGATTTCACTATTTTCCTAAAGATTTATGTTTAACAACATACAAAACCCCTGCACATAGTTATATACTAAGTAGATAAAATAGAAGAATATATTTACTCTCCTCTACACACTGAATGAATTACTTCTCATGAATGAGCTCATTTTTATATTTATAACCAATCTATGACAATCATTACTAAAATATTTATACCACTTTTTTAGACGAGGACATTGAAGATTAAAGAATTTAAAGTAACTTGCTTAAATTCACAGCTTGGATTTATATTCTGTCTAGTTTACTAGACCTATGTGCTAACTAATATAAAATGTCTTACAAAGTAGGTAATCATATGAAGATTAATATTCATTAGTATTCATCTAGTCTTCCATTAAAATTGCTGATATTGAAACAGCACACTGTCATGCTTATGATGACTTGATGTGGCATACCTGCTCAAACAGTTCATGTATCTATTATAAACCAGCGGGGGCAACCTCATGCTGCAGCGGGTTTCGCACAGTGTACTGAGAACAAGAAGTAGGTGATGGCATTATTATTGAGCATGTATGGAAGCTTGAAAGAAAAGCAGAAGTTCAGTTCTGATCAACAGAAGAATTTTCCAAGCCATCATAACTGATGGCCTTTTATGTTTACAAAACATTGATTTGAAATCTGAGTACTGAAGGAAGCAAAGTTCTTAGCCTCAAGTTATGGATAAAATAGTTGTTATGAGGAAAGAACATTGTTGTGGAGAGAAAAAGATATATAAAATACAGAAAAAGCAAAGAGAGAAGATGGTGAATGAGAGGAAGGGTGTACTGTTTCTTAGCTCCAGATTTTAAAAGAGAGAAGGCTACTCCTCAGAAAGGTGGATAACTAAGGAAACTTAACAACATTCAATATTGAACAGCAAAAGAAACCATAGAGACACAAAGTTGGAAACTTTAAACATAACATAAGAAATAATATGGTAGAGATGTGTCAGCTTTGCTGGTGGCAACAGCAATGGCAGTGTCAGCAACCCCTGCTGCTGAGAGGAGAGGGAGCAAAAGCAGAGAGAGAGGAAAGCATGGAAAGTAAATGAACAAAGTAACTAATTTTAAAAATTGGCTTGGGCAAACCTGTGGAATGGACAGGGGGGCTAATCTTAATGGATCCAGAATCAGTGGGGTATATCGTTTAGCGAAAAGCAACCAAAATCACTTGACCCATGAGTGGATATTTTGGTGGGAACCAGGGTCACCAGGATGGGAAACATTCATGAAGGCTGCATGGTAGCAAGCAGAGGCAGGAGGGAGGGAACTCATAAAGGAAGCTGCCAACCTGACCCAGCAGTTGCCTATTATAGGCCCCAGAATGTGCCTGAACTGTGTGACTGAAGTAGGCACAAAGAGAATTGTGCTTAGGGGATCAGGCTGGGGATCTCAAGGAGAAAGGGCTCCTTTTGTGGCTAGCATCTCATAAGAACTATTGAGATGCCAAAAATGGGAAGATGCCTAAAATCACCAGACAGGAGCATCTGCAATTTGAGTCTGATCCTGGGTACTTCATATCTATAGCAGTGAATGTAAAACTTGTGGAGGTTTGGACTAACTCCCTAAAATTGGAATTTATATGAAGTCCCGGAGACTGAGACATTGAGCAGAGATTGGTATCTCCACAGCAACAGAGGTGGTGGATGAAATCTCAAATACCTATCAGCAGAGTTCCAAGGGTCAACTAAGATTAAATCTCAATTACTGACGCTTCTAATTTAGAACTCTATAACCACCCTTGTCACTACAGGTGCGCACAACTTGTCAGCATTCCCCAGTCTATTCCATCCCATATGGGGAGACAGCAAACTGAGAACCACAAATGGATTGGCAGACAGGTGAGGCACACAAAGACGGTAGACTTAAGTACCCTTGGCCCTTGACCAAGGCTTCAGAGCCCAAAAATAAATATAAAGAATAAAAATTCATCTTCCCCAACAGCTCTGACCACCTCAGTGAAAATAAATCCTTTATTTCTCATTAAGAATATTTATCGCCCATGTACATGCAGGAAAACTACACATGTATATCCATAATGGGATCCTAACTAGAATAAGATATGTTCCGTGCTTATATAATTATATCAAAATGAATTCTGCTGTACTGTATAACTAAAAAATCACCCATAAATTTGAAAAGATTTTATCTTTTTTTCATATTCCCCCAATATTTACTGTTTTTAATTTAATTTTTTTAGTTTTTCAAATTTCATAATATTTTATTTTACTATGTTGTTTTTCTCTGTGTGATGGTGTGAGTGTGTGTATGTGTACTCACTGTGCAGATAGGTTTGGGAATATATATGTATATATTGGCATATATATTATAGTCATAAATGTATCCTTGGTTTGACCTAGATGGGATAGAATTATACATGGGTTTGAGTTGTTTTGATCTTACATTTATTTATTTGTTTGTACCTTGGTTTATTTTCTTCTCTTATTGCCTTTCTTCATTCTCTTCCTCCAGTAATAGCCAAGTGTTCCCATTCATCTTCTTCTCTTTGTTTTATTACTTTTAGTTATATTTTTATTATTCCTTCTTCATAGCTTTCATCTGCTACTTCTTTCATGCCTCTGCTCACTTTTTAAATATTACATACTTTCTCTTGCCTTTCTACCCTATTTTCTTCACACATAAGAAACTGTAATCCCAATATCTAATAGAATTATATAGTTATATAATTCTTACCCCATCCATGTTGTTGTGATTATTAACTCTGTGGATGATGCAGTAAACACTTGCTATTCAATGCCTCATCTAGGTCTCAGTTGTTCATTGTTAGTTGCTGATGGATATATTGACCCCACCATTCCTCTACAGATGATAATAGTGTTAAAGATTTCTAAATAGACAACAGGTATGTATCTTAAGGCTGTACATTGGTTGCTAATGTTATTGCTATTCTTGGCTCTTCTCTTCCTCTAAGAGGGGATGGAAATGGATTGAGGCATCTCAAGTTTACAAAAAAGAGATCCTACTACTGAGCAATACTCACAACTCAGTTACTGCAAGTACCACGCAAATCTCCCTCCACATGTGATCGAGCCAACTTGAACTTCAACGGTGTTTCAGCACATAGAATAGGGGACACACAAAACCCAAATCAAGAGGTCACAAGTAGGAAAAAGTAGAGGGCAACCTCAAGTAATATTCCTGAACAAATATTCACACATCAGAAACAGAAAGGTCCCAGAACACAAAAAAATATAACTACACACTTAAAGACACACATATAAAAGAGTAAGTGGAATCCATCTTAATTGAAATCCAAGACTTCTGAAATCATGAGTAAATAGGCAAAAAATCTTCCCCCAAAATTCATAATCCTCCAACAAAGAATTCCAAAGATATGAAAGTGAATGAAATTCCAAAGAAAAACTATTAAAAACTAATTATTGAAATGCTTAGTGATCTAAAAGAAGATCTAAGGAATGAATAAGGCCAGCAAGCACATGAGATGAAAGACAATTTCAATGAAGAAATAGAGACATTGGAAGGAAATCAATTAGAATTCCTGGAAATAAAAGACGTAATGAATCAAATTTAAAATTCACTTGAGAGCATTATCAACAGATTAGATTATGGAATGGAAAGCAGTATGGAGATTTCTCAAAGCACAATGAATAGAACCACCATATGACTCAGCTATCCCACTCCTTGGTATTTATCCCAAAGCACTAAAATCAGCATAATATGACAGCCACAGCAATGTTTATAGCAGTACAATTCACAGTAGCCAAATTATGGAACCAGCCCAGTGCCTATCAATAGATGAATGGATGAAGAATTCTCTTTCCCTCATCACACACACACACACAAACACACACACACAGAGACAATGGAGTATTACTTAGCAATAAAGAAGAAGAAAATTATGGCATTTGCTGATAAATGTACAGAACTGGAGAATTGTCATGCTAAGTGAACTAAGCCAGACTGGAAAATCAAGGATTGAATGTCTTCTCTCTATGCAGAAGTTAGAGTAAAATAAAGTAACAAAGGAGTGGGATCTAATATCATAAGGATAAAGGAAAGATTAGTGGATTGGACAGATTAAATTAAGAGGGAGGGAGGAGAGATGGAAAAAGGAGGGAAATGCAGCATAAATCTAGCAAAATCCCACAGTCATATATAAATACACCACAGTGAATTCCACATTTACGTATGTGTGTGTGTGTGTGTGTATGTGTGTGTGTGTGTGTGTGTGTGTGTACAGCTAAAATCTTTTAGAGTAGAGGAAGAAGAATAGGAAGAAGCAAGGGAGAGAAGTAGGGGCATCAGTGACTTAAATGGAGTAAACTGAATTCTATGCGTGTATGATTTTGTCAAAATGAATCCAACTATTATGTATAATTCTCTACAAAAATGTAGAAAATGCTACAAAAATCCTACAAAATTTTATAAAAGCTTAAATAAGTTTTGTTAATAATGCAGGCGATATACCAACAGTGTTCTCAAGTATTGTCCACTTGATTATACAATAATAAAGGACATATTTTGGTAAGATTATTATAACAATAGGTTTCTCTTCTGTATGGCTCCTCAGGAATCCACATTCCCTGAGGTCTCCTGAAAATTTCCATCTTATTACATCAAATCTAAAATGGAACAATTACAGATTGCTCTTGGGCTCATCTTTTTACCTGAACTTGAGTTTTCATGATATTAATCTTATTCATGATATTATCAACATCCTAGAATTTAAATAAATGGTGTGTTTTCCTCAGATACTCATTTCTTTTTCTCAAATTAAATTGAATCTTCCTGCTGAAGAGTGTTTTTCTCAATTCTATCACTTTTTTTTTCAGTCATATGGCTGTGGATTTAAAGAAGATTCTTCTACTATCTAACCTGAATGTTGGAATAATTATCTAAATGGTTTTCCTATTGCCAATTCATATTTCCTCAATTTTCCCAACATGATGAAGTTATTTTCCCCTAAAACATAAAAAAGTCCTAGTATTATTTTGTGTGATAGTTAACATTTGTTATTAAGTGCTTACAGAATACAAAAAAAATGACTGCTTGATATTTGATTTTTATTTCCAAAAGTATCTCTAATATTATTCTTCATACAAACTTTTACCTAGATTTCCAGACATATTCCCATAGTTCAAGTTTCCTGAAAGACAACACACACATACACACACACACACACACACACACACACACGCATACACTCTCTCACACACACATCTAATCTACTTAAGAACTCATTGACTAAATGAGAGATCATCATATTTTGGGGTATTTATATATATATATATATATATATATCTCCATATATATATATCCATATATATAGATATACCTATACATATATATCTATATATATATTCACATATAAAAATTTATATATCCATATAAATATATATATGGATATATATATCCATATATTTGGAGATATATATATCCAAATAAATATATATATTTATATATAAATATATATCCATATATATATAAATTTATATATATATATAAATTTAGCTTTTTTAAATCACAAGTACAAAATTATTTTTCCTCAAAGAAAAGTGGGTTTTCACATGTAGTCTACTAATGCATTACCTAAAGTGTTTTGTTTTGAAGACAGGTACTGAGTAACATAGTATAATTAGCCAATCATTTCTCTGACATTTTACATGACCCTTGTAGGAGGAAACTGTTCAAAGAATGTTTTCAATATAATAATGTCACATTTTCTTTTCTCTATTTCTGATGCTTAGTTTTCTCATTTCTTAATAAAATCCTCAATCAGACTGCATGTAGTACCATACATTTGCATACTGATTACTAATGACATTATCAGATACATTAAACCCTTTGTAGAGTACAGTATTGGAATACCTGACAACAATAAAGAGGTCATCAAAATGTAACCTTATTAAGGTGCTTTTGATTTCCTTAATAACTAATTAGAGATTAAATTTCAACAACTTTTCACACAAGATCATCTACTATGTATATAGCAATATTGTAAATTAATCCCATGTACTTTTATTTCTCTTGCTTATTACTGTAATTGCAGAAGAAGCAAATGAAATACAGCATAAAGACATACAGAAAGCTCTATTTGCCCTCTATCCTGACTAATCATACTTGAAATGTGTATTTGAAAATAAAATACTAATAGTCAATATCAGCTTGTAAAAAGTAATGTTTATTATTTATTTTTTAAATATTTAAAATTTCAAATGCTTTTCAACAAATAATAATTTATATCAGTGGACTTTAATTTATGTATCAGACAATGGTTAAGAAGGAATTATCACCAAAGAGACTTGGCAGAAAACACTGGAGAGTGATTGTAGGGGGAAAGAAAAGGCAGAAAATTTTATTGACAAGTAGCTTCTGTTAGGCAGGCATTGTTCTAACTGATGACATGGGCTACATTATTTCATTCCTACAACACTTTGGAGAACTAAAGCCATTTTTTCCCAACATTTCTGTTAGAAATGAATAAAACTGTCAAATGGAAATTCAAGTCTAGATATGTCCTGCTCCAATGTTCTGCTGCATCGCAATCTCCATTTGAAATTAAAATCAATCTTTTCATCCAAATTCAGGAATAAGACAGAAACTTTAGAGTGGTTTTACTGTAAAATATAGGTCTAACACACACACACACACACACACACACACACACACACACACACGTATATATATGTAAGTAATAATATGTCCATCATCTACATTTTTTGGTACCAGGGATTGAACTCACGGGTACTCGCCATATCCCCAGCCCTATTTTGTGTTTTATGGAGAGACAGGGTCTCACTGAGTTGCTTAATGCCTCACCATTGCTGAGGCTGGCTTTGAACTCCCAATTCTCATGTCTTAGCCTCCCAAAATGCTGGGATTACAGGCGTGCGCTGTGGCACCCAGCTCATCATCTACTTTAAGAAAGGGAATTTTATTCTTTTTCTTTTTCTTCTTTTTTTATGGTATCAAAGATTGAACCCAGGGGCACTTAACCACTGAGACACTTCCCAGTCCTTTTTATTTTTTATTTTGAGACAAGATCTTGCTAAGTTGCTTAGGACCTCGCTAAATTGCTGAGGCTGGCTTTGAAGTTGAAATCCTCATGCCTCAGCCTCTCAGGTAGCTGGGATCAGAGGTGTGTGCCACCATGCCCAGGGAAGAAACTGTATTTTGTTAGTGCCTTAGTGGCTTGAAGAGTTCCTCTTCCCTCTACATCCCTGTCCGTCACTATAACCCTTTTGTTACAACAATGATTTTGTGCTATTCATTTCTCTCTCCCTCTCCACATAGTATTGTTTTCTAAGAATTAATATAAATATAATGTCAGGTACATAGACTTATATTATTAAATGTATTGTTCAACATTAATTTTCTTTTAGTTTTATGTATGTAATGCCTTTGGTTATAAATCATTCGTAGAGTACCTAGCCATTATCTTGTCTGTATGTATTTGAAACATTGAGGTTTTTTTCTACTACAGAATGGCTATAAATAATATTACTTTTTCCTGATGTACACATGTGAGAGCATCTCTAAAGTGTGTAACTATGGCCATGACTTCTGGATTTTAGATACTACTATTCTTCAAATTCGGTAAGTAAATGAAAAATAGATTTCTTGAATTGATGTATTGACTATTAATAAGATTTTCTAAAGCTCTACACCTTTTATATCACTTAATACTATCATTTTTAAGTTAGCCAAATGGTGTTGTAATGCCTCAGTATGGTTTTAACTTGCATTTTCCTACTTGCCAATGAGACTTGAGCATTTTTTCATGTGTATATATTATTCCATGAAATACCAGCCTGTGTTTTGAGCCCTTGTCTTCCTAATCTGTTATACTTATTTTTCTAACTAAATTTTTAAAATTATTTTCTGTATTCTGTATATTGTTTCTTGGACTAATCTGTGTTGCAAGCAAATTCTCTCAATTTATGGTTTACTTTTTTATTTCACAATATTTTTTTTTGAATACTCTAGTTTAAATGTAGTTGAGTCTACTCATCTTTCTATTATTGTTTGTATGAAAGAAATCTTATTTAAGAAATCTTTCTCATTCCCCAAATTTAGAACCTTTAAAAAATATGGTTTGCCTTCCAAATTTAAATTTTAAATCTATGTTAATATTTTATGATTGAAAATGTATGTATACATATATATATACACATGTACATACATAACTAATCACTTCAATACAAATTATTGAACAATCCATCCTTCTCTCATTATTTTACAGTACTTAAAATAAAGAATTATTTTTGTAAACATGAATAAAATATCTATACTGTAATGAATTAGCTTGTGTATACTTGTTTTTTGGTCTGCCTACTTACATGTTTCTGTACTACTTGATTCATGCTTTAGTAATTCCCATATTTTTGTCCTGGATCTATTGACTATTTTTTGTCTTTATATCCTAGCAAATAACTTTATACTTAAGTCACTTATTCCATTTGCAGTCTATTAACTTTTCTTCCCATAAAATGGTATATATGCTTTATTTACATCACAGCACTTATGTGAGAATCAAGTAAAATAAGTAAAAATCCAATATTCATATTATATAAAACATCATGAATACTGTCACTGAAAGAATAGTTGTGTTTTTTTTTTAAGTTTTGATTTGTAAGTCAATGTTCTTATTGTCCCAGTCTCACCCCACCCTGTCTAACCTATGGATATAAGTGTCACTATTTTAATGCCGATAGAAGCTTATCAGAGCTTATCTGTACCTACACAAGTTTATCAGATATTTCCCTATTTTTTCAATAACAAACTAATTTTAGTTCATTGATTTAATGTCCAAACTCAAAAAATAGAAAGGCTGAAAAAATTTTGAAATTATCCATTCAAGGGTCAATAGAATGAGGAATGGGGAATTTAATTAGCATAAAGTTTTGATAATGACAGAAGATTTGGATTTGATTTGCCTTTGGTAAATTAATTGCCTAAATTTGGCTAACCTATTTAATCTTGAGTGTCAGTTTCCTTGAACATGAAACAAAATGTAATAATACACACATTATGGTTGTGACAGAGATAGGAGGTGTGAAAATACTTTGCATAAAATCATATTTGTCAATATTAAATTGCAGCTGTCAACTTGCCACATTATACATGTCAAAACAAATTTGAAGTGTTCTGGGGAAACTTACTTTAGAAAAAAATTCTGGTAAATACATTTAAAAAGTAAATACCATATTTTAATCCCAATAATTCTACACATGTTGAATGTATAAACTGAATTCTTGACTAGCCATCATCATATGATGATTCAGATGTTCATTCATTCTAAAATTGTTTTCATCTACATAGCAGGAGCACTTGTTTCTGTTAAACCAGAGGAGGGGAAAAAAGAATCAATTTAAGCATTATAAGAATCTCTTGAGACCATAAAACCAACAAATAATTAGGTGCTCATCTATTAAGCCATTTATGTGTTGTGAGTATTAATTAGTATTTGTTTTACCTTGACTTAGAAATTATACTTGTCTCTCTCATTGGTGAAGTCTAAAAGATCACTATGAAGGGTTCTTTAAGAGACAGGAAAGGTCATTGCTTAAAAAAGCAAATGTACAAATCAATAAATGTTTTCTGTTTTCTACAAAAATACATGTATATATAATGAAGTATTTCTTAACCATTAAGAAGAATAACTATGACATTTTTAAGTAAATGGATGGATCTGGAGACTATCATGCTAGATGAAATAAGCCAATCCCCAAAAAACAAAGATCAAAAGTTTTCTCTGATATGTGGAAGGTAGAGAGGGGAAGAATAGAAGTTTAGTAGAGTAGACAAAGGGGAATGAAGGCAAGTGAGGGGGCACAAGGAAAGGAAAGACAGTGCAATGAAGCTGACATAATTTTCCTCCGTATATATGTGAATATATCACAGTGAATCTCAACATATGTACATCCACAAGAATGGGATCCTAATTAGAATAAGATATATTTCATGGTTGTATAATTATATCAAAATGTATTCTACTATTATGTATAACTAAAAAGAACCAGTAAAAAAGAGAATACATGTATTGAAGGAGAGGTAAGAGAAGGTACAAAAATATGAATTAATCAATTTTTATAACAGAAAGTCAGTAGATATTCCCTAACACTGAAATATAAATTTTTAAAGATGACTTCAACTTCAGACTTATTTCCTTAATCATTGATACTAAGTTAGAGTAACAGTTTAGGGAATAATATTTTATATGATAAAATATTTTGATCAGAAAATTTGTGAGGTTTTTGAGATTGTTATTTTTATAGTATTTTAAATTGAATTAAATGTTAATATTAAAATTGAGCACAGATTTACTATTTCTACATTAATATTATCTAACTATGAGGAATAATTCACACATTCCTAACAACAATATAACTATTATACATCTCTGCCAATTTTATGGAATTCTGCCCAAGGAGAGATTAAGAGAAATAGGATATCAAATTTGCATATTTCTCTTAAGTCATTTTGGAAAACTTAGTGTTCTATAGTAGCAGCATTACATTGTGAATATACGAATTCTAATTATTTTGGGTGGTCATTGATAATGAATGAAAACAGGCCAAAAACAGTGCTTAGAAATGTATACAGGTTCAATAAATATTGGCTTTGGCTTATAGTATTATAATTTGGATCATAAAAAAGAGCATTTAAGAATGTGATTGGTCAGGAGAAATTGCATTTGATGCTTAGCTTGTTTACAAGACCTTAGGTTTTGAAATTGCATTTGATCCCTAGCACCACAAAAATTTTTGTAAAAAATTGCCTGCTTTTCTGATTTCTTCCCTGGCAATAACTTGACCAAAACAATTAGAAAGTTTTCAGGTAGCAATCAAAGTAGTAAGCATTTAAGAAGTATTGTAAATCAGAATTTTGTTCATTCGGTCATAATTACTTTCTGCTTTTGCTTTACTGTTTACTTTGCATGAAAATAATCTGAATACATATGTTAGAACAAGGACAGTTGGCAAGGAATAATATGCACAGGTCTTAGGTTCCTCATTACCTATTTTAATAGTTTCTATTGAATTACAATTGAATTACAATTTAACTGTACAACAAAATGCAACCATCAATGAGTTCCATGAGTTTTGCAAATTGATTCACATGGATACACATCATCAAGACAAAAAATAATGCCATAATTTCTTTCCCAGTTTCTCCTTCAGTTCCTTTGATCTGCTTTGTGTAACTGTAGATTTTAGTTGATGAAAACTGTCTTGTAAAGAGAATTATGCAAATTTTACTCTTGTACGTGTCTCCTAGTATTCTGCTTGCTTTGTAATGATTTATCCTCGTTGAACCATGTCGTACATATTCTTTTCACTATTGATGCAAAGAATATACCATATATATTCTTAGAACATATTGAAGAATATAACATATTGATTCATGTTATGAAATCATACCACACATACTACATATATCAGTCCATATAACACATTTAATTTATCTATACATAGTGGGTTATTTCTCATTTTGGCTTTTACCAATGCAGCTGCTATAAACTTGTATATGTGCATCTTTGTGAAGAAACATGTCTTGTATAATTACCTGAGTGTAATGAGTAGATTTATATGATAAGTGAGTGTTTAGTTTTTCAAGAAACAGATAAACTGCTTGCCAAATTGATGATAAGATTTTATGTTCTTACTAGAAGAAAGTGAGATGTAGATGCTCCAGATCTTTGCAAACATATGGTTCACCATTCTTCAATTTCACACATGCTAACAGTGTGTCAAGATATCTCATCATGATCGTAAGTTGAATGTTCCTGATTAGGTTCATCTTCATTTCTTGTTTTTAATTATTCATTTAACTCTTCTTCCATTTTGTCCATTTTGATGGATTCTTTGTCTTATTGATTTGAAAGACAATTTTATGTACTATGAACATGTTCAGTGAGAGATATAATGCATTTTCTACCAGACTATAGATAACTTTTTATTTTTTCAATTTAAATTTTTATCAAATTTTAAATTTTGATGAGTTTCAATTCATTAATTTTTATTTTATCATTTGTGATTTTAGAAATCTTTGCCTACTCTACCATTGCAAAGATCAGTCCTATGTTACACTTTAGAAATGTTAGAAGGAATTTTTTGCATCAGTACTTAGGTTTATGATCCTATTGAATTAATTTCATGCATAGCAAGATATGACTAATTATTTTTCCTGTGGGTAATATATTGTTTGGGACAATTTTTCCCATTAAAGAAACTTGGCACCAGATTGCAAATTACTTTAACATTGTGCATTGTCTATTTCTGAATTCTGTATTCTGTTCCATTGATATACATATATACTTTTATTTCAATATATTCTTGTCACCAATAACTTTTGAGGTAGTATTAATGTATTAGTATTAATGAGGTAGTATTAGTCTTCTAAATTTTGTCTTCATTTTCAAAATCATTTTAGCTATTTTAATTTTTATATCTCAATATAAAATTTAAAACATACTGGCATATTGTAAAAATTACATACTGAGATATTGATTAGGATTGTAATAAATACAACTTTTAGGAAGTTGAGAGTTAACCTCTTGACCTTGTCATCTCATACATGAGCATCTCATACTGCTCCATTTATTAGATTTATTTAATTTCTTTTAGCAATACTTTATAGTTTTCATTATACAAGTTGTCTGCATATTTTCATTTCTTTATTTTTTAGATTAAAAAAATATTTGTAATGCTAAGCAACTCAGTGAGACCCTGTCTCTACATAAAACACAAAATAGGACTGGGGATGTGGCTCAGTGGTTGAGTACTCCTGAGTTCAATCTCTGGTACCAAAAAAAAAAAAAAAAAATTTATATATTTGTGAAATACCATGTGATGTTTTGATTTATGGATAGTTGTTAAATTTATAACTATTTTGGATGCTATTTTAAATAGTATATTTTTTCAATTTTAATAATTTATTTCTTTTTAAATTATGTAAAATTTTTTCTATGTATATGATCATACTTTATGTGAGATCTTTGCTTGTTTATTTTCCCCTCAATATGTATTTTTATTCTTTTTATATATTTTATGGTATGGCATAGAATTTCCATTGTAATTTGGAATCAAAGTGATTATTCCAAATCTTAGTGAAAATTTTTGATGTTTGTTATAAATTGTCTTAGCAGATTAAGAAATTTTCTATTACCAACTTGCTGAATATTTTTATTGTGAGATTTATAATGAGCTTGTGAAATATGTTTTGTCCCTCTATTGTGATGTGACTACAATATGCTTTTACTCTGTTAATATGATAAATTAAATTGATTTTATTTTAAATTTTTAAAAATTTTAAATATTTTTAGTATTGGGTGTTGAATCCAGAAGTGCTTTACCACTAAGCCACATCCTGAGCCCCTTTTGTTTTTATTTTGAGACAGGATCTGATTAAGTTGTATAGGGCCTTGCTAAGTTACTAAGGCTGGCCTTGAACTTGTGATCACCCTGCCTCAGCCTCTTGAATCACCGGGATTAAAGGCACCACAGTACTTGGTTTAAATTGATTGATTTTAAAAAGGTTAGACCAATCTTGCATCTTATCAAAAATTTCTTATCACAAATTCTAGTTATTAATGAAGTAATATTCTGTTTAATAATTTTGATTTGACAGTATCTGTTTAGTGATTTGATAGATATTTATATTAAATATTCATCTATAATTCTATTTGCATATACTATCTTATTTAATTATTGGTATAATTAACTTAAAAATATTAACTAGGAAGTGTATCTTTCTGCCAGGTAACTTGAGTTTATGTAAAGATGGTATTAAATATTCCATAAAACATGGAGAAATTCAGTGGTAAGCAATTAAGACATGGAGTATACTTTACAGTAAAAATTCTGTATACAAATATAATTTCTTTAATTGTTACACATATATTTGTGTTTTATTATTTTGTTACTCAGTTTTGGCAATTTTTGCCTTCAAAATAATTTATAATATAATTCCTTAAGTTACAAAATTTTACTTTAAAGTTATATTATACCACATCATATATAATACAAGATCCTTATACCCCTCTACTTCTTCCTAATTCTAATTGCTTGTGCTATTTTATTTCTACAATTTTTACAAATCACACAATAACTTATGATTTCATTGACTTTAAATAATTACTTTAAATAATTTTAATGAGAAAAAAATTTATAATTCTACCTTCTTTCCTTTTTTTAATAACCTATTTGCTTGGAGAGTGCCATAAATCACTATTCTTTATCCTTCGTTTTTTAGTCTTTTTTATGTTTTATTTTTATGTTATATTGCTATATCCTCAAGTTCACTGTTATTTTCTTTAACAATTTCAAATTCTGCAGTAATATAATTCAGTGAAGTTTATCTCAAATATCGCATATTATTTTAGGAGTTGTAGTTGGTTCTCTCTTTATCTTCTACTTCTGTTCCCATTATGTTCACATTTATGTTTAAATATCTGAGCACTGAGCATATCTATAATACTTTTTTTCCTTCTGATTTTATCATCTCTTTCATTTCTGTAACTGCTTGTATTGGCTGATGTTGTTTTTCCTGGCCACATGTTTCTGCTTTTTCATATATGTATTAATTCTTATTGAAGGCTGGTCATTATAAATTTAATGACCATGATTGACTTTCTCTGCACCTTTCATGAGTGTTTGTGTTTGTCTCTGAACTTAGGTTAGTCACTTTTAAATCAGTTTTATTATTTAAGACTTGATTTTAAGCTTTTTTTTTTTTAACTTAAGGGAGTGTACAGATGTAGAGAAGTATTTATCGTAGGGCATTTTATGCCCACTCCTTGCTTCTGTGATTGCTACCAAAAGGTCTTTGAGTTTATCTTGATTTCTCCATTATGAACAGTGAGAATTCTAATTATTCCTATCATTTGTATAATTGGGGAATTTTGTGGATGACAGGTCCTGAGTAGCATTTCTCACCTTGAAATTGATCTTTGCTAGGACTTAATCGATTTTTCCTAAGTTTAGGGTGTTCTCTATGCTATTCTGAAGGCTTTCTTTTCTGTATGGCTCCATATAATCTGCCATGCATATTATAATCTTCTTGGATTTCCCATTTCAAACTTATTCTGCTTTGATTTCTTCGTCACTATGCTATTGTCTTGAAATTGCCTTATGTAGATGTTGGGTTGATGGTGAGAGTCACCTTATCTTTTTCCTATTCTTAGATTCACAGTCCTAAAATCTTTGTTGTACACAGTATGAAAAAGGTTCATGATTTTTTTCCCCAGATTGGTCTGTTGTTCACTCATGGTCACAGTGGAAGTATGTTTTATATTTTAGAAGGATGAATAAGGATGTATCAGGACACAGGTAATTGGTAAAGAAACTCAATTGTTGGGCAACACAGCTGTTATATAATTATAACTGGGTGCATGGTACACACCTGTAATCTCAGTGCCTCTGGACGATGAGACAGTAGCATAACAAGTTTAAGGCTAGCCTTAGCAACTTGGTGACACCCTCAGCAACTTAGCAAGATGCTCTCTTAAGATAAAAATAAAAAGGTCTGGGGATGCAGCTCAGTGATAAAGCATCCTTGGGTTCAATCCACAGACCCAAACAAAAGCAACAATAAAAATAAGATATATGATTATATAAATACCAGTTTTTCCTTTTGCTCTTGCCTTTATCAGAGTCTAAAAGGTTAATACCAATATAACATGGAAAACCCTGAGCTTCAGTCCCATCCTGCCAGCTAAGCTATAAGGAACAACTGTCTCTTCCCCTTCCATTCTCAGGGTCATGGGCTAAACACTTGCAATTCCATTTTATAGCATGTCAAATCAATGGGAGGATTGACCATATCAGTGTTTATTGTTGGTGAAGCCAGAGCTCTTCCCTGTTATCAGTAAGAACTGAAGTTTAAGGATTCTGATTGACTAAGAAATGCTTGCTTTAAACACTGAGTCTCAGTCATTTTCCATGGGCGTATGAAATATCCTGGTGCATAAAACTTGTACTACTGCACCAAACATTTACTATATTGTTTTGTGGCTTAAATTTTTTATTTGCTTCTAAAAACTGTTTATTAGTAATCTGTTATTGCATAACAGATTTAAGGTCAAAGTAATTAACACTTTAAAACAACAAGAATTTGTCATCTCAGAGTTTCTAATGGTCAGAAATCATGATATAGTTTAACTCAATGGTCTGGTTTGGGTACTCTGGTAAGGTTATAGTCGAGCTATTGGCTAGAGTTTCATTCATTTGAAAGTTTGACTCATATGGCTATTCTGCATTAGATAGATTACAGTTTTTATCAGATATGTTTGCTCATGGGATGGTAGGTGGCTTCCTCCACCAGGAGAAAAATACAAGAGTATTTGAAACTAAAACAAGAAAGAAACTAAATTGTCTTTGATAACCTAATATTAGAGGTGGCACCCTCTTGATTGAGTAGAGTAATGCAAAAACCTATACAGCAAAAACACAAATAACCCAATCAATAAATGGGCAGCGGAAATGAACAGGCAATTCACAGAAGAAGAAACTAATATATGAAAAAAATATTTGACATCTCTAGCAAGTAGAGAAATGCAATTAAACCTACAATGAGATTTCATCCCACTCCAGACAGAATAGCAATTATCAAGAATACAAGTAATGGGCTGGGAGTGTAGCTCAGTGGTAAAGTGCTTGCCTTGCATGCGTGAGGCACTGGGTTCGATCCTCAGCACCACATAAAAATAAATAAAGATTTTTTTAAAAAAAGAATACGAGTAACAATAAACATTGACAAGAATATGGGGAAAATGATGCACTCATACATTGCTGGTAGGACTACAAATTGGTGGAAGCACTCTGGAAAGCAGTATGAAAATTTCCTCAGAAAACTTGGAACGGAACCACCATTTGGCCAGTTATGTCAATCCTCAATATATACCCAAAGGAGTTAAAATCAGCATACTATAGTAATGTGGCTACATAAATGTTCATAACAGCTCAATTTACAATAGCTAAGGAATGGAACCAACCTAGGTGCCCTTCAACAGATGAATGAATAAAGAAATGTAATATATATATTAATATATATATACACATACACACACACACATTACACAATGGAATAATAAGCCATAAAAATGACTTATAACTTTCACTGTTAAATGGATGGATCTGGAGACCATCATGCTAAGTGAAATAAGCCAATCCCAAAAAACCAAAGGTTGAATGTTCTCTTTGATATGTAAATTCTAACACAATACAAGAGGGGAGGGGAAGAATGGAAATTCATTGGTTTATACAAATGGGAATGAAGGGAAGGGAGAGGGTACGGGAATAGGAAAGACAGTAGAATGAATTGGACATGGTTTTCCTATGTTCATATATGAGTACACCACCTGTGAAACTCACATCATGTACAACAACAAGACTGGGATTCTAATTAGAATGTTATACTCCATGTATATATAATATGTCAAAACACACTCTACTGTCATGTATATCTACAAAGTAAAAATTTAAAAATTTAAATTTAAATCTAAAAAACAAAGATATGGAGCACTTTCCTAATCTCTTTTTCTAGGTTTACCAGATTTATATATGGGCTTATCAGAAACTGATAATTGAAATATATTGTAATTTCTATTAATGTTATTGTATTAGTAATAATATTAATAATAATTATAATATAAATGAATTACCTTATAATAAAGTGATCATTTAAGTCTAAGAAAACAATTGTCGATAACATAGTTTTAAGACATATCATGCTCCACAGTGTCTTCATATGCAGGATTGGACTTCTTCAATGAGTGATACCGGCTGCTTTGAAGTTCCTGTACGATGCTTGATTGCGTTCAGAGACTTTCAAGTACAAATTTTATCTAAAATCCATCCTTGCATAAGCAAATGTACTAAAAAGTTCTTTCATTTCAGTGACCTGATGTCTCAACATCAATTTTCATGTCTTCACTTAGGTAAACGATAATCATGAGAGGCTGCATTACAATCTACTATAAAAGGTAAATCTGCAATGTTACCACCCAAGAAAGACAAAAATTATAATATTGAAACAGAAAACAAGAATGTTCACAGAATTCACAACATCTGTTAGTTTTGTTAGTGGGAATTAAACTGTGACTAACTATTATGTGAAGGAACTTATTTTGATTGATGAATTTTTAAATTGCACTACATTTCAATGATTATTTTTGCACTCACGCATACAAACAGGCACATAAAACACCATCTATACATAGTCATATAATATACCTAATATTCAAAAGGCTCTTGTGCACCTCTCAATGTAACTATTCATGTAAATTCTATAACTATAGATCAAATTAACCATTTTGGAAATTTTCAAATTAATATAATCATATAGAATGTACCCTTATATGCCAGGCTTTTTCTTTAAAACTTAGGATAATGATTGTTAAATTCATTTATGTTGAAGAACAAGTCAGAATTTGCTCTTAATACTATGTAATATTCTGTTAGGTGAATATACTAGTTTCTTGGTCCAATCTAGTTTTTAGGGTTGTTTGAAATTGTCCACTTTTAAGTTGATGTAAGTAATGTTGTTACATATATATTTGAACTAGAGTTTTATAAATACATGTTTTAATTTTTATAGGGCAAATGACCAGGGGTAAATTTCTGAGTTATAGTGTAGGGATAAGCAGAGATTATTAGATACCATTTAACAGATTGGTAAAATGCTTGCATCAGTTTACATTCTTTTTTCTTTTTTTGGGTACTGGAGATTGAACTCAGGGGCACTCGACCACTGAGCCACATCCCCAGCCCTATTTTGTGTTTTATGTAGAGACAGGGTCTCACTGAGTTGTTAGTGCCTCGCCATTGCTGAGGCTGGCTTTGAACTCGCGATTCTCCTGTCTGACATTCTTTACAGCAATGCAGGAGAATTTCAGTTGCCTATGTGTTTACCAGAACTTTTGTTGTAAGATTAATTTTAAGTATTCTGAAGGGTATGTGTGGGAGCCTGTTATGATTTCAATTTTAATTTCTTTCAAGTTTAACTATCTTCTAGGTTAACTGTTACTTTTTTGTGTTCTATAGCAAAAGACTTACCCAAGGGTTTTGCCCATCACTTTATTGCTATTTATTCTTTAATAAATTTTTAGTGTTTTTTCTATGATATATGTTATTTTTCATATCTTTGCAAGACCATGATCTCCTTCCAGACTGAAATGTGGATTTTGCATTTAATATTACCTACTGATTAGCATGAATTTTAATATTAATGAAATTATTTTTAATGTAAAAGTTCAGAAATGGATCGAGATATGTTGTTTTGAAATGCATACCTAATTATCCTGGCCCTACTGAAAAAGTGATATCCTTTCCACACAAATAAACAATGGTGATTTTGCAGTGAATCATATGATTGGTACTTTGGGCTCTTTTGGGATATGTTTTATTGATCTGTGATGTCTGTCTTTACACTGGTACTTACTATTCTATGTACATTATCTTTTTGACACATGTTGACATAAAATAATGTGGATTCTTCATCTATTTTTTCTTTCAAGACTGCCTTTGCAACTTCAATATTATCTTTCACTTCTAAATAAATTCTAGGAAGAAGGTGTTAATTTCAACAAAAGTTCCTGTTGGGCTTTTGATTAGAATTCCATTAAATCTATAGAACAATCTTGGGGAACTTGACATCTTAATAATTTTGGATTTTGCAAAGTACAAATCCACAGTATAATCTTCCATTTTTGTAGCATTTTTTAAATTTCTCTCAGTAATAGTCTGTAATTTTCATTGTAGAGATATTATATAATTTTCTTTAGTGTAAATTCTAGATAATTGACACTGTTTAGTACAACAGTGAATATCTTAAAATTCTATGCCCCAATTATTCACTGTTTATGTATAGAAGGAGAGTTTACATTTGTTTGTTTATTTGTTTGTTTATGGTGGTGATTGAATCTAGGGCCTAATACAGGCTAAGCACATGCTTTACCAGCTCTACCAGGGAACTTATAGCCCCCAGCCCATAATACTTATATATTTGATTTTGCTATTTATTTTTAGTAATTTGTAGATGACTTTTCTAGTTATATAGTTACTATCAGTAATTAAGCTTTATGTGTGTGTGTGTGTGTGTGTGTGGAGTTGTTAAAATAATCCAATGAGTTTTAAATATCAATCAACAATTGCCTGTAATCCTAGAAGCTTGGGAGGCTGAGTGGGGAGGATTGCAAGTTTGAGACCAGCATCAGCAACTTAGCAAAGTCCTAAGCAACTTACGAGACCCTGTGTCTAAATAAAATACAAAAACGCCTGAGGATGTTGCTAAGTGGTCAAGTGCCCCAGTGACCCTCCCCCAAAATTATAGATCTCAAATAATTCTTCAATTCCTCATCTTTCAATCCATCTTTTATCTTTTCCTCTATGGTATATATCGATGATATCTATTTTAATTATAACTTTTCTTTCTTCTTTACATATTAACTAATAATTTTTAATTGTATGTCTTTGTGTGTAAGAAAACTGTCATGACAGGATAGTTTTATATTTTATCATTTAAATCTTTTGTGATCATGTAAGCTGTGGGCTGTTTTGGGGCTACTTTGCAGGTTTGATGAGATTTCACCCACTTCTACTTCCTTGTTCCATGACCAAATGTCACCCAGGCTTCATGTGAAGAGCACAGTAGCTGTCTTTCTTAGCTTTGTTAATCCTTCAGGGATTTGACCTTTACTTATTGGTCTACCATTACTGTCTGCTCCCCATTTTTTTCTTTTCTTTCTTTCTTTTTTTTTGTAGGAGGAGACCATGTATATTCACTAAAAAAAGAAATTGAAAGAATAAATGCACAATGGATACATGGGGCACATATTTACAGATTTCCATTTCCAAAGTTATGCCAAGTTGCATGTCAGTACCTGTAGACTAGGCTTGATATGCAGCCCACATTTAGAATTAGTAAATTATCCCATGAAAGAAAATAGGTAGGGTCACATTTTTCACGTAGGAAAGGCTCTTCTCTCTGTGACATTTCATTTCATGTAATCCTGTTTCCTTTCTAGCACCTTCAATATCTTTTAAAATATGACATGAAATACCTGTGGAATTTTTTATTTGATGCTGTAAGAAAATGATCTATCATTTTTTTATATTACAAGTAAAACTAGATTGTCTTTTGATAATAAAATCTAATATTCTGATTTTGTTTAAATATGTATAGACAGACATTAATTTAGCATAAATATGGATTGCACAGTAAGGAGTCTTGAATGATTCTATTTGATGAATTTTATCCTAGATTAGAAAAAATAACACTCTCACAACATGTGTGAACATGTATTTCTTATGTGTGAGCATAGCAATACAAAACTGAAGGCTGATTCTAAAACCTTCAACTCCTGCATATACAAAAGAGCTATTTTGAGCATTATATCTTTACAAATTTCAGTGTAAAAATTCAGTTCAAAACTAACCCAAAGTCTTGGAAATATTGTTATTATTTATTTACAAAAGGAAAAAATTTCATCAAGCAAAACCATGATAATATGTATCACCCCAAATGATCAAAATCCCCCAATTAAAAGGATGCGGACACATTTTAGGGATATAAGAGAATAACCTCAATATGCACAATAGAGTCACTATTTTTAAATGTGATATATGTGTGTGTGTGTATAATTCCAAGAGACCTAAATTAGGAATGTTAATGTGGGTGACAATAAGCTAACCAACAAGTAACTGCCAAGAATAAATGAAAGACCATTTAGACATACATTTCACATGAAATGTATATAATTTAGTGAGATGTAAAAATATAGTGTTAACATAAATGACACAACCCTTTAAGTATACTTTTCTTAAGTAAGAAAATATTCTTTAAAAAAATAACCTTACAGACCATTTTAGCCAAATTTGTTTATGGGATGGGGGTTAGGTTAAAAGGAACAAAGGCAAATTTCTTATTATTCGGCTTGATGTTGAGGACTACAAGAACATTCCTCCACATCAAGTTTCAGTGTGGTCTTCTTCCCTGGATCTCTTTTCCCATGACTGATCATAATGCTAGTTTCAGTATTTCTAGTCCTGGGAAGTGAACATAGAGCAGATATAGGCAGGAAGTTTGAGCAGAGGTTGACCAAATAATATCCTGAGGTATCAACCCAAGACCATACTAGCATATAATGAAACCAGATTTGAGAACTCAGAAGAGGGCTGGCAGAAAAAGCAAAGCTGGTGCCCAATCTTTCTATTATGCTATGTTGCAGCATAAAATTCTGAAGCATTTAAGAATTATAGATTGAATCTTTACCTTCCAGGTGATTATAAAGATATATTTGTCTGTGTAGGATAATAAAACATATATTATTTAGTATTTTGGAAGCTTGCCATGATTTTTAAATATTTAATTTCATGAGTTTAAATTCACTAAGTAAAAGTGCAAACTAAGAGTATTTTTAAAGGATAATTCAATGCAACAAAAGACAAGCTATTTGTAAAAAACACCAAGTGGTGGTTCTTTTCCTAAAGGGCTTGATTACATGCAAAGTGCATGAAATTCAAATATTGCATTGTATATATGAAGAAATCTCTCCTACACTAGAAGCAGAGGCAATAAATGAAAACTTCATGAAGTCACACACTTATTATTCTGAGGGAAAAAAAAACCATGAGTATGACTACATTTGAAGTTTTCTCATTTACTAAGTCAATGAGACCTTCATTCTCCTGAGTTCTTTTTTAAAAATGTCTTATTCATATGAAAAAAATATAAATTTTGACATTTTTTCCAGTTTGATTACAGGCCTAAATGGAATGATTAGAAGAAGATTATAAGTACCAGTAATCACGTCTATCATTTTGGCAAGTATGGACTTAGCTATTATTGCTTTGATTGATTGCCAAAAGAAATGAAATTTTCTTGTAAAGATAAATTGATAGAGAGGATTTATTTAAAAGCCCAGGCTTAAAACAACTGCTAACCCTAGGATTACTATTGAAATAACTAATAAAATATAAAATTGCAAGAGTTCTTTTTATTACCAAGAGCTAGGACAGCATTCCCCAAATCTCAAGACATTTCTCTAACAGGCAGTTTATTAATGTACAGTTTGAATATGGCATCAAGGGCTTGACTCCTTCAATTCCTCAGAAAAATCAACCTTACAAGCAAATAGATGTAGATTTTTCTTGGCAGAGGCACACTAACACCTCCTCCAACAAGGGCTTGAAAAAAATCAGTTTATATAATTGAAGGTCATAATTTATAGAGCTTGCCATCTTTAATGTTGGTTTCATCCACAGAATTGAAAGATAAAAATCAAATCCTTCCGCTATACTTTCTCATACTTCTTATTTTCTTCAGTCTTCTCTGTTGGCATCCAAACCAAGATATCCATTTATGGTAAAAACAAATATGTATGTTTCCCTTAAGTACCTTTTCTTGAATAAGAAATTTTAGGAGGTTTCATGAAATTAACCCAAACATGAACTTTAACTCTCTATGATCAAGAGTAGTCAAATAGATTTATAATGGTAGATCTATAGTAGTAGTTTGATCACCATCTATTGGATTGTCTTTATGATTAAATGTGATAAATTATTTCTGCAAACATGGCTAGAATTTTTGAAATAATGCTTAAAGGAATCATATATCAACAAGACATAACAATTGTAAATATCTATGCACCAAACAATGGGGCATCTATGTATATCAAACAAACCCTTCTCAATTTTGAGAATCAAATAGACCACAACACAATAATACTTGGTGACTTTAACATACCTCTCTCACCACTGGACAGATCTTCCAAACAAAAACTAAACAAAGAAATCACAGAAGCCAGACGCGGTGGTGCACGCCTGTAATCCCAGCACTTTGGGAGGCTGAGACTAGAAAGTCATGAGTTCAAAGCCAGCCTCAGCAATGGCAAGGCACTAAGCAACTCAGTGAGACCCTGTGTCTGCATAAAACACAAAATAGGGCTGGGGATGTGGCTCAGTGGTCAAGTACCTGAGTTCAAACCCTGGTACAAAAAAAAAAATCATAGAGCTCAATAATACAATCAATAATTTAGAATTAACAGACATACAGGATATTTCATCCATCAACAAGGGAATACACTTTTTTCTCAGTAGCACATGGATCCTTCTCCAAAATAAATCATATGTTATGCCACAAAGCAAGTCCTAGCAAATACAAAAAATAGAGACACTTCCCTGCATTCTATCTGACAATAATGGAATGAAATTAGAAATCAATGATAAAATAAAAAAATAGAACCTACTTCAACACCTGGAGGCTAAATAATATGCTATTGAATGGTGCATGGATAACAGAAGACATTAGGCGGGAGATAAAAAAAAAAAAATTCTTTGAGGTAAATGAGAACTCGGATAAAACATTCAAAATCTCTGGGACACTTTGAAGGCTGTGTTTAGAGAAAATTTTATTGCATTGAGCTCATTCATTAAAAGAAGAAAAAGTCAACAAATAACCAACCTGGCATTATATCTCAAAGCTCTAGAAAAAGAACAACTCAACCCCCAAAGAAGTAGAAGACAGGCAATAATTAAAATCAGGGCTGAAATCAAGGAAATTGAAACAAAGAAACAATTCAAAAAATTGAGAAAACAAAAAGCTGGCTTTTTGAAAAAATAAATAAAATTGATAAACAGTTAGCCACCCTAATGAAAAGAAGGAGAGAGAAAACTCAAATTACTATTCATGATGGAAAAGGAAATATCATGACAGACACTATTGAAATACAGAAGTTAATCAGAAACTATTTTGAAAATTAATACTCCAGTAAAATAGAAAATCCTGAAGACACGGACTATGGCTCCTGTGGGTTATTTAAAGCAGTTTTCTAGTTGTCTAGCTCTAGCTGGACCTATCAGGGGCTCCAACTTTTAAAACTAAAAACAAAACAAAACAAAAAAAAAATAGAACCCTTATACAAATCAAAGAAAGAATACAGCATATTCTTTCCCATTTCTATTTTTAATAAAATACAAGCTGCTCACCTTTGTACCTAACATTTTGTTAAAGTAGAATCACCTGAAGTAAATAAAGATAAATGGAAAGTAAAGCATAATAAAGGAAATAAAGATCATAATGAGGGAAGTTAAGAGCATTTAGATACCATCCTCATAAGTGAATTAACAAAGAACTAAAACCTAAGAAGTCCTCACAAAATTTCAGAACAAAAAGAAAATAAATATTACTTATAAAATTATAAAACATGCAATCAAGTTCAGGGATGGAAATTTAATATAAAATGTGTATCTTTTTGCTGCTGAATCAATACGAAAACTCTATACCAAATTCACTAAGTCTGATAAGGCTTTAACCAGTTCTGTGCAGGGCCAATCAGAAAACACTTCCTCCTAACCCTGCACCATGCCATGAACTTTTTGCTGCTTTTCAGGACTTCTCAAATGATGTGGCATGGAATGCCTGGAGGAAACTCACAGAGGACTCACCCCGTGAGTTGCATATGAAACCCTGCAATTGTACTAACCAGTAGAAAGCGGAAGCCAAAAACTTGATGTTGCTTCCTTTAATTCCTCAGGCAAATAATTGTGAGACACATTCCAAAAAGCTCTTCAAAATATTCTGGGAATTGAAATCTCAGTCATCCATTTCACAGTCATACGGAGAATGCATTCTTGTTTTGATTTTCCCTCCACTCCTGTTCCACTACTAGCAGCTTTTACTGTCTTGATTGTTTCCTAACTAAAGGACCTGTGTGCAAACTTTTTCATGTAGGTTTTGTTACACAAATGTTACAAGAATATTGACCTTTAGTATAAGATTTATAAAATGTGTCACCTGAGAGTCAGATGACAACAATATCCCTCATGTAGGTGCCAATTGAGGGTGGTGAAAGCCCTTTATTATAGGATTTATAAAACATATCACCTGATAACATATGACAACTCTAAAAAGTAATAACAGGACCAGGTCAGTCAAATTTGCATTATTTTTATACGATGCCGATTGGATTTGCTGAAAATAAAATAACAAGTACTCGCCATACTTGCCTCTGCATGCATGTCAGGATGAAGTTTTGGGATTCTCCTACTGGGTAAAGTATTAAGGAATTTAGCAGCGTGGAGCAATCTAGAACGTCTGCACTACTAAAGTGTGCAGTTTTACCTCCTGCTACTTTGAGAGACTGAGGAGTACATGGTGTATCTCTTTGGAATTTTCTATATTATATACAGGAAAATACTTTTCTATATTTTCTGGTACATTAATTGGTGAATCTGAAGTATTTCAATTTTAAGTAGAGCCTAGCACAAGCAACAGTTAGTGCAGAGAGTTACATGGACCATTTTGACACTGGAGTTTTGAGATTCAAACTCGATTCAGGGCTTCTGCTGGCAGGTGGGGTCTGCACAAGCTGCAGGTCTCTGTAGCTGAGGAGTATTACAGCTCTTATTGGTGGGATATGCCCTCCAGTGTTATAGCAGCAACTCACCATCGCTTTTCCTAGGTCTTGTCTTGTACATTTGAAAAATGAAATCCACAGACCAGAATGGGTGAGTATAAAAGTAGGATTTATTAATGTGTGTATAGAAACAGAATGGCCATAGGGCAAGAAGGGACTTAACAAAGTTTGCCCTCTGAGTGTGCTGGTCTAGGGATTTATATAGCATTTGAGTCAATGCTTTTGGCCCAAAGTTATGCAAATCAGGGTTTGAAAAATGCACCAATGCTATTGGTCCAAAATTATGCTAATTAGGGTTTGGAAAAGTACTAACTTTATTGGTTAGCCCTGAATCCTATTCAGGTTTGCCTTATTTACATTTTCTCCCTGCTTCTCAGGAAGCTGGAGGGTGAAGTCAGTGAATTGAGCATGCTCAGTGGGGGTTCTGGAACTAGAGCACTGCAGCACTATGTGGAGCTGCTTCTGGGATGACATATTGGCTTGCCCTAGTTCACCTCCACAGGCATGAGACTCCTGCCCACCCAGGCCTCAAGCCCTAGCTGGCATGGTGGGCTCTGCTGGGCCAGTGCTCACTACCTGTGCTTCTGCACACCTGGGCTGCCACGCTGCCACTTCATCACTCCCTTGCTGTTTCTCAGTAGGGACCAGTGGGCTGGCTGCCCATCTTGGTGGCCAGGGAGCCATGTCAATTTGATACCGCAGTCATCATAATGCTATAGATATTCATGGTAGATAAGAATCCTGTGCAAAATACCTGGTAATCCCCATAGGAAAACTGCAGCACAAGTGTCTAGGGTTCTAGAATAAGTTATTTTGCAGTAGAAAACTTCTTTTCTCTAATAATAGTAAGAAAAATTCCTATTATGCCTCTATGATTACAGTGGTCCAGTGAGATCTGAGATCCTAAGTGGTCAGATTGAGCTGGGCATTTCTAGATAACCCACAGACAGATGGTCAAGCAATCTGTAGTACTTTGGTGTACAGTGAAAATACGTCAGCTTCCTTCAGCATCTACTATTTTTGCACTGAAAAGTCTCTTTTTGCAACTGTGATGATTTTGAAGAACAAAGAAAAATATGTCAGGTCTAGTTCACAAAGGTATTACACATTATGTTGGTATTATCTATAAATGAATTATTAGGACACTATTGTCACATTTAGCAATGGACTTTAAATTACCCCATGAGTCAAAGAGAACTAATACCAAGAATGAGAAGTGTGAGCTGTCTCTTTTGTAATTCATTTGCATAGTGGCAGTAATTACCTGAGTTATAGACATGCACAGTCTAGAGAACACAGGGAAATGGTTTGAGTTGATCAAGGATCTATTAAAAAAACAATTTGTTGGAAAGCAAGCGGTCTTAGAAATAGTTATGTAGATGAACTAATGGGTTACCACAAAGCCCAGTGGAGATCTGAAGCACTCACAGCTACATCTTGGTTTACTAATCCCACAGCTGACAGCCAGCCTCTCCATTTAGATACTGTCATTAGCATAATGGTGTCATTAAAGGCATGGCCATGGTGGCATGGGAGGAGAAGGTACTTGGGCATAATGGCCCACTTTTCCTCTCTCTAGGTATCATCCTGCTATTACCATTATTTAATTCTTCTCTTGTTACAACAGGCACTTGTAACAGGCTGTCAGGAATGTGCTTCCAGTGGGACATGAAGTAAAGGTTTTCTTAACTGGAAGTCACAACTACTTTCTGCTCAATTTGGGTTCATTATACCTATAGCTTTGGGATACTAGCAAAGCCATCGGTAGTAAACAAGGGCAAAGATTATAGAAACTGCTAACTAAATTTTGTTTTCAGGAAAATAATATAACTGCAATATAAACATGTTTTTCTCATGCAATATGTGTATGTAGGTGTGTAAAATATTTATGTCAGGAAGGAAAGTTGTCTCTAACCACTATGTAGGAAAAATAAAAAGGAGCAAATAAAATAAAAAATTCATCTATGGAAATTTTTTAAAAAAGTTCAAGTAGAGGGGAGAGACAACAGAAATTGAAATGTCAGTGAATAATTATCCCCAAAGCATTATCAAATAATCAAAGAATGTTATTCCAATGTTATTTTAACATGGTTGTGTTGTTTCCTTGTAATGTAATTCAGTCTCCTTCCAGGAAGAAGTTAGCATTCATGATAAACACCTAAGAAGTTTTCATATAAACTTTAAAAAAATTAATATTTCCACAGGGAAAATAACGGCTCACATACTTAGTTGAGTGAGTTCAAATTCTAGTAATCTCTAGCTAGCATTCATTTTGTTTGAATCCAGTCTAAAAATGATTATATAACAGTTCTCTTCCATAAAAACAAAATCCCTGTAAAAAAATTCTCTCAAGTGACTTGCTAGAAATTTCTTTCTTATAGCATGAAAACAAGAAATCAAAAGTAGACACGTTTAAAACAAATTTTTGGAAATATTTTAACAGAACAACAATAACAATTTATTTGAGTGGGTTGAATTCATCATAGCATAGAAAGACACTATCAAACTGTACTTATTAATATAACTTAACTATCCTATGAGATCAGTTTGATGATTAAATGAAAAAAAGTTCATAAATGTATTTACATTGTGCTTCAGTGATACTTAAGAAATATTTATTATTAATATCTACTATGCTACACTAGTAGATTCCTTATACGTTATTGCCTGTATGTAGAATATAAATGCACATTCAACATATATATGTATACATATGTTTGTGTATGTGTGGTATGTGTGTGTGTATATATATACATATATATATATGGAACCTATGTATGTGAATATATAATTTGCATTTTGTTTAGTTCAACTCATTCTATGTCAAAAAGATAGGTTTGTGTCTCCTTTAGCCATTTAACAAATTATTTCTACTTCCAGCTTTGTAAAATATGCAAATTTGGCTAACATTGCAGCAATAACAGTTATGAAGATATTGAGCTAGGCAATTCACTGGAGATTTTCTTCCAATTAATAGTCTTACATTGACTTAAAACCTTTTAACTATGTTTTACCCATAATTTTTTGAATAACTGTGTTTCAAAGTGTTTCTGCAATAAAAAATTTTGAAACTGAAGTAATACTAATCTTCAAAAATCATATTTTCTTTTAATAGTTAAAGTATTTCTAGACTGATTCCTCTTTGAGTGAGTGTTCATATAGTATAGTTTATGCTGAAATCCCCTTAGAGGTATGTCATGCAGAGGTGAACAGAGATGCAATGCTGTAAAACCTTTTTTATGCTTTTTATAAGTACAGAACATCTAATGCTCCTGGCATCATTCCATGTAATTTAAAGGAAGGAGCTAACATTTGACTTGTTCATTTTGCCTGAGCAATCTTTGTGAGAAATTGGTTCTCATTTCATATAAATAAATGATGCCACCACAAATGTCAATACTGGGAAAGTTCCCACCTGTTGAGTGCTGAGAAACACTAGCCTAGGGTAACGAGGAGGAAGTTTAGGAGTAACACTGTTGGGAATTTCTATCCAGCAATTTGTTGTCAAATGCATTGATGTGAAGGCCCCAAATGACTCCAAAACTGCTTGCTCCAATGACAAGAGCAACAAAGCACTCACTTCCAATTATCAAGGGTTTTAAATTGTAAACTGTATTCCTCTTCTGTCAGCTGCTTAGAAACCTGGAAAGGGAAATCAGCAACATTTCAACACTAAATTGTTAAACTCTGTTGCATATGTTTATGTAGCATTCTGGACAGCACAGTTAATGTTCATGTGGCATGTTTTAGCTATTGTTTTCCGTGTGATAGATTTGCTTAAAATTTAAAAAAAAAATGTCTTTCTTGGAAATCAAACATTGTATTGTAATAATAAGCTGAAGTATTATATAAGCAAGACTCTCCCAACACATTTAAAAGATCATGAAAAGATGATTTTAATATAAACCTTGTTGTTAGAAAGAAAGTAATTTGTTGCAATTAAAACCCACATATAGAAAAATGACCCAATTTAAACACACTTTAATTTAATTTTGATCTGAGAATTAATTCTGGTTCCAGGCTTTAGTGAATTTTAAATTTTTTAATTTGTTCTTATTAACTACATATGATAGTAGAATGTATTTTGACATATATACATTTATACATTTTATACATATATGCAGTATAACTTCTCATTCTTCTGGTTATACATGATGTAGAATTATATTGGCCATGTAATCATATATGTACATAGGATAAGTAATATACAATTCATTGTTTCCTTTCGTATTCCCATTGCCCCTACCTTCCCTCCCTTCCTTTCATTCCCTTTTGTCTAATTCAAAGTACCTCTATTCTTCCTTCTTTTCTACCCTGCCATTATTGTGAGTTAGCATCTGCATATCAGGCAAAACAGTTGGCCTTTGGTTATTTGGGATTGGCTTATTTCACTTAGCATGATATTCTCCAGTTCTATCCATTTACCAGCAAATGCCGTAATTTCATTCTTTTTTATGGCCGAGTAATATTCCATTGTGTATATATGCCACATTTTCTTTATCCATTCATCTGTTGAATGGCACCTATGTTGGTTCCATATTTTAGCTATTGTGAGTTGAGCTGCTGATAACATTGATGTGGCTGCATCACTATAGTATGCTGATTTTAAGTCCATTGAGTATAAACCAAGGAGTGCAATAACTGGGTCGCATAGTGGTTCCATTCCAGGTTTTCTGAGGAATCTCCATACTGTTTTCGATAGCGGTTGCACCAATTTGCAGTCCTCCCAGCAACGTCTGAGTGTAACTTTTTCCCCATATCCTTACCCAAATTTATTGTTACTTGTGTTATTGATAATTGTCATTCTGACTGGAGTAAGATGAAATCTGAGTGTAGTTTTAATGTGCATTTCTCTAATTGCAAGAGATGTTGAACACTTTTTCACATATTTGTTGACTGTATTTCTCCTTCTGTAAAAGTGCCTGTTCAGTTTGATTCTTTAGTGTTTTGTTTTATTCTGTCTTGTTTTTTATTTTGAGATGGTGACATAACCCAACTGTGATTACAAAGAACTCACAACTTGAAAATAAATTTTTAGATGTGATGTAAAAACAATCAATGTCATGTTTTCTGGATAATTTTCCACAGATATTTCTATCTGGTCTGTACATCTGTACATCACTGTGGGCCCACTATTTTCTATTCATGTCTTAGAAGACTTCTCACTTAGTAACTCTCTTAAATTATTTGCCTAATATATCCCCTAATACAATCATCTTTGGTTCTGTAAAATAAATACTGAAGTATTGTAATTCCATCTTCAGATAGTAAAGCATGCAGAAGAAATACTGTGCTATCATACTAACTGAAATAAACACGAGAAAGGTTTTGTTTAATTCACTAATGAGGGAAACAATAAGGTATGGTGACAGGCTCAAATAGTATTTTAGAAATTTAGGTGTTGTTACAATTTTAGATCTTAAATGTCTCTCAAAGTCTTTGTCATCAGCCTGTGGTACCATTCTGAGGTGGAGAAACCTTTGAGAGGTAGGGCCTAAGTGGAAGGAAGTTAAGCTATTGACCATGCCCTTAAAAGAATGGTGGTCCTCTGGTCCCTTTCTCTCTCTCTCTCTCTCTCTTCCTTGGTTGCCTGAAGTGAGCAGTTCTGCTCCACCACCCAGTCCCTGTCATGATATTCTGCCTTGCCATAGGCCCCAAACCAATGGAGTCTACTGATTCTGGACCAATATCTCTGAAATCATGAGCCAACACAAACCTTTTCTTTCATTTAAGTTTTTTATGTTGGTATTTTGTTTTAGTGAGAGAAAGCTGACTGATACAGGTTTATGTAGGATGATATCATTGCTAGATTTGATAGAAAGCTGGGTAATGCTACCCATCTGGACCATAAACTAATATGACCACTCAAAAGCAGTTATTTGTGTCTCATGTTAAAATCTAACTTAACATGCACCTTTACTAAGTCTGGGATCTTCAATGAAGAGCTAACCATTAAGTGTTCTAAAACTGTGTACATAAAATCATAGATAATCTTGGCCAGTCATGCCCTTGATATGATGATTGAAAGAACATGCCACCCATATTTTTATATTATTTCTAAATTTTGGATAATTTTTCTGACATAGATAAAGAGACGGATATTCAGAGAAAGCACCACGAAACAAAAACGAAAGCATTATAATTCATAACTGTATTCTATAGCCTAAATTTCTATGCCCTTGACAGCATACATAAGTGAATACTAAAGTACTTCTTAGTGGAAAATAAAAGTCTGAATAATTTTTGCAGATAGAAGAGAATTAATTTCATAATCATTTTGACTTTCTTGTTATAACCATCTTTGCTTTATGAAATGACTTTTATTCTTGATCCTATTCCAGGAACTCATCCAGCCTACCACATTACATTTATTCATTTTGTCTCTTTAAACTTCTCTTGGCTGTGAGTTTCTCAAGCTTTTATTATTTGATGTCCTTGATTGCTTTAATGAGTACTAGCAAAGTATTTTGTAGAAATCTTTTAAGATCTGACTGATTATTTTTTTCATAATTCAACTGAGGTTTGTGGAAGTTTTGGAATTTGTGGAAGACAACAGAGGTTAAGCCCCATTTTCATCAAGTCACATCAAAGTACATATTACCAATATGGCTTTACACTGTTGCTGTTGAACTTGACCACTTGACTAAGTACTAATTGTCAGATCTCAGCCCTTTAAAGCTACTTGCTGGGCATAGTTGCAGACATGTGTAATCCCGGCAACTTGGGAGGCCAAGATTGGATGATCACAAGTTCAAGGCCAGCCTTACAAACTTAGTGAGGCTCTAAGCAACTTAGCAAGACCTTATCTCAAAATAAAAAGGTCTGGGGACATAGCTCAGTGGTAAAGCACCCCTGGGTTAAATCCCCAGCACCAATAAATAAAAATAAAGTTACTCCTTTTTCCAAGTTTCTACATTATGTTCTTTGGAAGGAAGGTCACTTTTCTCAGGCTGCACTTAAGTCATGGAAGTTATATACCTTCTTCTTGAGAGTAAATACCTGCATAATTTATTTGGAATTATTTTGCATGAAAAATTTCTATTCTTTCTACTTATATACCAACAATTTACTAATATGTATATAAGTGTATGAATATTCATTTCTTACTTTGAGCTATAGTCCAATACTAATTTATTTTGTTATTGAAAAATTACCAGCTTTGGCCATTAGGATCTCTTTCACTTAGCTCCTGTGTCCTTTAGACATGCTTCTTCCAATGCTCCTTTAAGTCTATCTTTATTTTTTATCATTACAAGATGCTGTACACTCATTTTGTAGATATCTTTCACAAGTTATATTTAACCATTTCTCCAAGTAACTCTGGTTTTATTAATTGAAAAAGGGTATTAGAAACCTGTGGTAGGTAGCTTTCCATTACTGTAATTAAATCCTCAAAAAGGAGAAAGGGTTGATTTTGGCTCACAAATTTGGAACTTTCAGTTCGTGATCAATTGAACCAATTGCATCTTGGCCTGTGGCAGGCAATATATCTCAGCAGGAGTGCATGTTGCAGGAAATCCATTTACCTCACTGCAGGAAGAAAGCAAAAGAGAGAGAGGAAGGGGATAGATTCCTTCTATCCCATTTGAGGTCACAACCCCAGCAAACTAAAACTTTCCACTAGGCCTTAGCTCTTAAGAGTTCCACCATCTTCCAAAAATGCCAAACTGAAAACCAAGTCTTTGACACCTTGGCCATTGGAAGACTTTCCAGATCCAAACTATAGCAAAATAAAACTTAGGGTACCAAATGTGCTGCTACTAGGGTAGCATTTCCTTTAGATATTTTCGTCAAACAGGGCAAGGAAATGTTTACACTAATCCTTTGATGAAAACATACCTACACATATTTCCATAGGTAGCCATCTGTAAATTATGTTAGTCATATGTCTATACTGTCTCCAGCACTAATTCATCATAATAAGGTTCATTTTAGTCTTCTTCCAATTTTATACATCAATTTCTACCATAGGAATAAAAAATATGACTTCTACCATTCATCACACATTAATTTTATTGGTCAATTCCAGTATACATGATGAACAATGTCAAAATTTTAATCCATACCTTCATGAAGCACAGAATTGTCAACTAAAGTAAAATGTTTATGTACAGTTCCATCTGCCTTTAGTTCTACAATCCCTATTCATTTCCAAAATTATCCTTTTCACCCACCCCTGCAGTGAAGTTGTTTCATGCATATGTAACTACAGTTAGATTCATTTGTCACAAACTATAATCTATCCTGAGATTTCCTGATCCCCTGGATGATTTTTTAATTTGCATATTTTCAGGCTTACTCTTGATAATGTAAAGATCCATGGGTTTTGAAAAATACATAATGTCCTGTTTCAACCTAAATATCACACAGAAGAGTTTTGTTATCCAAAATATTTCATAAGCTTCCCTTATTTACCTCTACTCCTAAACGTCTGTCAATTGCTAATCTATTTATTGTATTAATAATTTTAACTTTCTCAAAATGCCACATAATTGGAAACAAACAGTATGTTCTCATTGCAGACTGACTTCTATTTAGCAATATTAGAGTCATCCATGTCTTTTTGTTGCAAGAGAGCTCATTATTTTAAATTACTAAATAATATTCAATTGTGTAGATGTGCAACAGCTCATTTGTGTATTCCCCTGTTAAAAGACATGTTTGTTGCTTCCAGATCATGTGATTACAGACAAAGCTGATGGAAACATTCATAAGCAGATTTTTATAGACTTACACTTTCAAGTGAGTTGGATAAATAATTGTGAAGGTCACTACTGAGTTGTATATAGAACTACAGCTTTGTAAAATCTTCCAACTGTCTTCCAAATTTGATCTGCCAATTTGCTTTTCCACTAGAAATTAATTCAATTGCTGATACTTTATTAAATATGTGCATGAAAGATATTTGTAATTTCCTTGAAATGTCTGTGTTTTAGGGTAACACTGGCCTCAGAGAGTGATTTAGTGCTTTTCTCTGCTTCTGTTTTCTAGAACAGAATGTAAGAATTTTGTGCTATTTCCTTTTTAAATTTTAGGTGGAATTCACCATTGAAACCATCTGGGTCTGATAGGTTCCTTCTTGGAATACAGGTAATTATTCAATTTCCATGATAGAAGTGTATTCTGGTAATCTTTTTCCTCTATGTGAGTTTTACTAGTTTATGTCTTTCAAAAAATTAATCGATTTCATTCAGATTATGAAATTTGTGGGCATGGAGTTGTTCATAGTTTTTATTATCTTCTCTAATGTTCATGGGAACAGTTGTGATGAGTTCTCTTGTTTTTTCATACTGGTAGTTTGTGTGAATCTCTCTCCTCACCATCTCTCTCTCTCTTTCATTAATTTTGCCTATAAGTTTATTAATTTCATTAGTATTTATCAAAGAACTAGGCTTCAGTTTTATTAATTTTCTCTAATTTTCCTGCCATCTGATTCCCGCTTCATTTTTTTTTTTCCCTTTTGGTACTAGAGATTGAACCCAGCGGTGCGGAAGTAATTACATCCCCATTATTTTTTTCTCTTCCTCCTCCTCCTCCTCCTCCTCCTTTTCTTCGTTTTTATTTTGAGACAAGGTCTCACTAAGTTGCCCAGACTGGCCTTGAACATGTAATTCTGTCTCAGCCTCCTGAGTCCCTGGTATTATAGGCATGCACCACCACTCCTAGATCTGCTTCAATTTTTATGGTCTCTTTTTTTCCTGTTTGTTATAGACTTAACTTGATCTTCTTTTTCTAGTTGCCTAAAATGGATTTTTCCAATGATCTTTCTGTTGTTGATCTCCATTTGAATCTCTTTGTTACTTAAAAACATGCATTGTGTGATTTCTATTACTTTCAACTTATTAATGTGTGCATTGTGGCTTAAAATGTAGTAATTTTGGTTAATGTTTTATGAACACATATTCTGCTCTTGTTTGGACAGAATACTGTATATCAATTAGATAAAGTTGCTTCATAAAATTATATCTACTACATTCTTACCATTTTTTCCCTTATTACTTAAATATAGTATAGATGCCTCCATGTAAAATAGTAGATT